>VYXC01012974.1:0-254008 GCA_013397175.1 Platysteira castanea | reverse complement strand
AGCAGCAGCCGTCGCCCGACATGAAGAGCTACCTGTGGTCGCGCTACAAGGAGGCCAAGAGGGTCACCAAGGGTGAGCGGCGCCCGCGGGCGGCAGCGGCGCGGCTCCCCCTCAGCGGGCCCGAGCGCCGCCGCTCCCGGGGGGAACGGATCCGTGGTGGCGGCTGGGAGCCGAGCAAGGGCGAAGCCCGTGGGGGCAGCGGGAAGGGTCCGGGGGGCGAGGTTCGGGTCCGTCCCGCAGCGGCTCCGGCGTCCGTGTGCTCTGCGCTCCCGTGGTGTGCCCAGGGCCAAACCGGGAGCGTGGGGAGACCCTCACGCGGTGGGTCCTGAGGGCCGAACACCGCGGACGCGGGCTGTGGGGGCGGCTGCCCCTTCATCCTCCCTCGGAGGGAGGGCTGAGCCCGTCACACCATCGCCCGTCCGGGGCCGCGGCTGTTGGGAGCGCCTTTGGTACAGCGCTGCTTGGCCGGGCGAAGTGGCAGCTTTTGGAGGTGTGTTGCGTGTGGAGAAGCAAGTGTGGAAAGAGTATCGAGAAGTTGGTCATCTCTTTGATGACTATTATATATAGACGCAACTATTCTGAAATAGGCTGCTCTTCCAAAACATTAAAATGCTGTGAAGTTTTGGATGACGCTTTTCATCTTGCATTCTAACACTGTGTGAGGCATTATAAAATGCTCATGGTACATACATGACCCTAGGAAGCCCTGTTCTTCAGTCCCGCCAGGCAAAAAGCTAGGGGAGAAACACTTTCTTGCTTCTGCCCTTGCTTCGATGGGAAGAGTATTACCAAGATAATATTTGCTTGAATATGTGGTCTTTTCTGAGAGCTGAAAGAAAAAGAGGCAGAGTGTGTTCTACAATACCAAGTGGAAGAGCATGTCCTATAGTGGCAATGGATAATGCTTTAGATTGCATGGTTTGCCTTTAAAAAAAAGAAATTATTGTGTTATCCTGCGCTTGAGAGTCTTGAATGTGAACTGGGACTTCACAATGCTGGGTGCAAGCAAAGCATTTGTGAATGTTAAAATAATGTCAGTGTTTCAGAAGTGAAATTAAAAGCCATGTTAGTGATCTTAAGAGAGGTCTGTGGGCTTCGAAGGGTGAGATAAGGGATAGGAAGAAGGGAAGTGCCTTTTATTTTGAATCTATTTTTTCTTTTCCTGTTTTTGGAATTAACTTTCTCTTGTTCTAAACCACACCCAAATAATACTTAAGAGCTGAGGTAAGGTAGTGTTGTGAGAAAATAAGTTGGTCAGTGGGTGTGAGTTGGCAAAAGATGAGGCAACTGCTTCTAGAATATTTCAGACTATTATATTACAACTTAAGTCACCCAGTGGCTTCAAGTATATGATATTTCAGTTAGCTACGATGTTGAGATGACAAAGCTCCCCTGATTTTTGACCCAAGGTTTATAGCACTTTTAAGGCTGTCTGCTGGCCAGAATGTCTAATAGCTGCCAGCTGTTTATACTGTCTGTTTTCAGACAGCCACCAGTCAAGCTATTTTTCAGCTGAAGTATCTTTTAATCTATATATAGCTACATAAATATCTTTATTTTTAAAACAAGTGTTGACTCACCAAACTGCACAATTGACATTTGAAAAAATACTTTATAATACAGAAATAGGTGTTGTAATGGGATGTTGGAAGTTCTTTAAAAACTGTGCTTATGACTTCAAGTTAATTGAATGATCATGGCCCTTTCTATGGAATAGGAGTATTTGCCTTAACCATAGCATGTCAAATTGCATTTGATTTGATTGCTGGCTTTATTTGAAGTTTGGAATTAAACTCTGTGAATTTGCTTTTCTTCCTCTCTTAAAAATTAAAAGACCTGGGTGTCTGCATCTGAAGTCCCCACACCTACCTGCCTGGTTGAGGTGTTTTCAATGGCGGAGCACGTAGGGATCTGTCCTCGGAGCTGAAGGTGTTGAGAGAGGCTTCATCAATTCCTTTTAGACCTATATAGAAAGTAACCAAACAAAGCATAGTCCCTTTAAACTCACCTTTCCAAGCACAGATTTAAGACTAATGTTCCCCTTTTATTTTGCACTAGTAGGGAAGTCTGAAGTATAAAGACAATATATGAGAAGTGAAGAAAGGAAAACATGCTTGTATTTTATTCTGCCAAGAAAGCAGCATTTAACCTCCTAATGTTGCTCTTTCAAGTTTTGTAAACAAGAAATATAAACACTCTCAATGTTTAGTGCTGACATTGGTGTTGGTCCTAAAGTTACTTAATATATTGCAGTTTTAACCTCTTTTATACCTTTCTGTCAAATATCAACAGAAACATACCATTAAAAGTGGAAATGGTTTACACATTCTGGGTGTGTGTGTGTAGAAAATAAGCAGAATATTTTTGGTTTTCTGATTTTCTAGGAATTTAATAAGCACAACAATGTGTATGTAATAGGTGTTATGTGCACAGTCACATAAAGTTTACTCGTGTGAGTTGAAATTGAGTGATATGGTAACCTTGAAATGGTGAAGCAAAAATTAGAGCAATATCAAATTAAAACAATATTAGTTCTGCTTCAGGGGCAGGAGCTGGACCAAGTAATGGGAGGGGAAGATGGCTCCTAGAGTAGTAGTAATAATAATATAATAATATTTTTCAACTCCAAATTCATTTTCAAAAGCATTAATAAATGTGTTAATGGAGTTAGCAAAAAATTATGTCTGGTGTTCTCTGATAAGCAAGATGCCAAAGTGCATCTTCTCCTCAAACTTGGACTGCAGAAAAAAGCATGCTTTGAAATAAAAACTATGGATCACCAAGACAAGTTAGGGACAGCATGTTCAATAGCATCATATTGTTAAGGATTAGCTGGTTAGTGTGAATTAATTTGATAGTTTCCATCATCATTTATCAGTATTTAGCAATTGCTAATGGATTTCTATGTCTTTATTTAAATAAAACTGCAAGGCTGCTATAACCTTTTTTTTTTTCTCTCCCCTGTTCACAGAGTTGGTTCCTTCAATTATGAGTAACATGCTGAATCCAGATGCTATTTTTTCAAACAATGAAATGAGCCTGTCAGACATTGAAATTTATGGGTTTGATTATGACTACACCTTGGTCTTTTATTCTAAACATCTGCACACGCTCATATTCAATGCTGCTCGAGATCTTCTTATTAATGAGCATCGGGTAAGTAAAATTAATGGAATAACAATAAGTTTATGAATGAAGAGTGTAATAATTTTTGACTAAGAGGCGTAAGTCATCTTTTCATGCCTCAGTCCTAGCTTGGCTCCCTTATAGCACATTTTGTACAGGAACAACATATGCAGAACAGAAGCCCTGTTTTATTCTCAGCTGCAGTTTTGAGCAGAGAACAGTCTGTTAAGGAATACAGTTATATTTGCCTTATCTTTTAATGAGGACATGAGGCTTGTTGTTTTTTCCTGATTGTCATTTATTGGAGTCACATTAATAAATAAGAAGCTTAAAAGTTACCATTACTGTGTTTTATCCCTTGCTGTGAGTGCACCAATTAATTTCCCTATGAAATATTTTTAGCTGGACTTCTTAGCAGGGCTTTGCACTGAGTGCTTGTGAGGTGCTCTGCGTGTACTTGCCATTTCAGCTGCCTTGGCTGAAGGGGCAGCGTGTGCAGGAATCAGAGCCTGGATACAAGGAAGTGTTCAGCTCAGAGCACTGCCCTGTTGCCTCTCCAAGCTGTGTTCTTGCATCGGTGACCACTTGACATCCAGGCAGTTTGGAGCTGGTTGTTGTCAAGTTTGGGGATGAAAAAAGTTCCTGTGTGCCAGGAAGTGAAGGGGAGATGGGTGACTTGGGACTGGAAAAAAAACCCCTGTGGACTAAAAGAAGCAAAATTAATTAAACTGTAGGACTTGCAGGAAAGCAGAAGATAAAAAGTCCATGGAGTATCTTAATAAAACTGCTTGTGTATTTTTATGCAACCTAAATCCAAATGCGTGGTGTTATTCTACTTTTGTATTTGAATCTAAAGGTTAGGAGCTATATATAAACACCTATAAATATCCTTGGAAGAACAAACAAAACTTCATGGGTGCTACAAGCATACACAGCTTTATTACCCTGCAATTTTGGCTTGTCTTGATAGCAATTTCTGTGGGATGTGTAAATATACTTTATTAAAGCTATGTGGTTCTTGGAAAAACCCATGCTACTGTGGGAGTCAAGATTAATTCTTGTAGACAAAAATTCTAGTAGTGTTCTGCCTTTACTATTTGAATGGATTTGGGTAGCAATAGCTTTCCAGTTTGTCTAGGTTAAAATCTCCGACTTCTACTAAACAAAGCTGTAATTACTTTTTGAGACAGCTTATTGAAAGACACATTGTCTCATTTTGGAATTTAGAGGGAGAACAGTTTTTATTGGTGCTATCTCTGTTGCCGCTTATACTTTTAATACTTTTTTTGCCTTTACCATTAGAAAAAAAACCCTCTAGACAGTGTCCATTATGACTGTCACAGTCAACCTAAAGATGGCCAATTTTGCTCATGGCAATGTGAGGTAATACATCAAAAATTGCAAAATGCAGTGTAGGAAGCAAGGAATTGTCCAAGAGAATAAACATCAGTTTAATGCTGATCACGGAGGTGGCAGCAGGTGTTCTGTGTAAGCTCTTGCTCCTGGGTTTATTCTTTTCCTGACACACAGGCCTTGTGCCTTCTTATCAGGACTTCTGTTTCAGTCCAGTTATGCTTGTCCCTGCCAAAAGTGGGGTAAGCAAACAGTACCATTTTTATCATTTCTTTGTTTGGTTTGCAAGAAAGCTTTGATTTGTGTGCCAGGGTAAATCCAGTCTTTTCTTCGTATGCACTGACATGTATCTGGAAAGACAACTTTCTATTTACTGTTTATTTCTAGTAGAAATTTATTTCTAGTAGAAACTACTTTTATTTACTGTTTATTTCTAGTAGAATAAATTGAAGTAGCAAGTCAAGTATGCAGAAATTTGATAAAGTCAGACATCAATTTCATTGTACTTGCTTGATGTGGTTGCTTTGGGGCACGTGCAGTGCATGGTAGCTTTTAGTTAATCAAATTTCGTCGTTCCATGATGATTTCCCTTGTGTCTCTGCTTCATGTTCCCTGACCAAACCTACACCTCTTCCAACCTGTCTGTAGGCTTTTGATGCTGTTATTCATTCAGATCAGTAGCCTGCGCCACATTTTCTGGAAGTGGTAGTAGGGATGATAGGGCTGTTTTCTTTAACTGTAGATGCCCTTACTCAGTACAAATGCAATCTACAGCAGTTGCAGAGCAAGTCCTCTTCAGCAAGATAAGAACTTTGGGGGAAAATTGCAGTTTATTTCTTGTAAAAGTAGCTAGAGGCTCTGTTGAAGCTGCATAATGCACTTTTTCCCTGAAGGCTTGTAAATTAGCCATATATGTATGGAGACTGTTGTAGAGAAGGTGAAAAGCAATGTCAGGTTCTAAGGCTGCTGTAACCTGTGGGAGGAAAATGAAGGATTGCCTTCCAGTGGCTTAATCGAAAAAATTATGGTTTTCTCAGGCTTTGTTGTAACCACTGAAGCATTTCACCCTTTAAAAACAAGTGAACAAAACCCTTAGCCCAAGACATGCACCTAACATTTCTTTTCACAGCAACCTGTGCTTACAGCAGGACAAAATTACAGTTGACTGAAAATGGGCTTGTACTGAAAAATGTTAGACTACAGGTCACAATGTATAATGGTGTGAGCTACCTACACTATGTATAAAGAACCTGAGGGAAGAGTACATGACAGACATTCAGTTCATGTGCATCTCTAAATGAATTTTTTTTAATGTATTAAGAATATATTAAATTAACTTTCTTGAACAGGAGGCTAATGTTCAAAAGTAATCACTACAGACTACCTGGATGTCCAACTTCAGGTACTAGGATGGCCTTAGATTTAAAACAATGACCTGAAAAATATTTGACTTGTCTTGCATTGTGTATGTATGTTCCTGCAAATCTCACCAGCCTATCAAAAATTCTCTTAAATGATTAGAGCAAATGAGAAGCATCGAAAACTTTGAATTTTAAAATTTTGCAGAAGCAATTTTTGTTTGTTTTGATTGTGGTTTTCAAATCAAATCATTGCTCTCTTTTCTTAGTATCCTGCAGAAATAAGAAAATATGATTACGATCCCAATTTTGCCATTAGAGGCCTTCATTATGATGTGCACCGGGTATGTATAAATAACTTTGTCATGAGTTATGTAGTGCAGAGAACCTGGCCAGAGAAAATAAATAGAGCTTTTAAGCCTTCCAACTTTTCACTCTACATTGATGTGTAAGGATTTTGTTTCATGTTTTTGTCTTTAATAGCAAGCTTTATTATTATTATTAATTATTTTTTAAAAAATAGCTCTTGAGTAGAAAATGTTTTGGGCATTTTGTCCCCATGGTGAGTGGGGAAAGAACTTAGGGTGTAACAGGATAAACCTAGGTAAAAGTCATTGATAAAAATATTTTGGAAGCTGTGAAGGAAGTTGAAGGGAGAGTGCTCAGGTGTTCTTGAGACAGGAAGATTGTAGATAAAATTGCTTTGATTTTTGTAATTTCATGTCAAATAGTTGATGTGATAAAAACTATTATTTTCTTTTTTTTTTTTTTTTTTTTTGACCTGCAAGGCATTATTAATGAAGATCGATGCTTTTCATTATATTCAGCTGGGAACAGTTTACAGGTGGGTAAAGTTACTTTCTCTCTGTAATAGCATTATATGCTCTTATTTTTTGAGTCTTTTAACTGCATTTATTAGTGTACAGCTTGGATGAGCACAGACACGAATGAGCATTGCAACCTTGCTGGAAGGGGTTTTCTTTGCACCTCTGTGTGTACACATCTACTGCCTGACCCAGCACAGCTGATTCCCCAGTTCAGCCCTGGGAGAATTGGCAAGCTGGTTGGTCACATAGTGCTGACTCACTTTGTTTCCGGCTGTTAAATTGTGCTGAAAGACATCTAAAAATACCCTGATGACTTCTTTGCTGTTGCTTTCTATGTAAATAATTGTCACAGAGGGCCTGTTAGCATGACTTTGGTGTGGTTGTGGAGACCCTTGAGAGGTCCAGCTGTGTTTGCACAGAGCTTTTAAGTTTGGACACATCAACTGAATCAAACATGCACCACACTTGGTACCAGATTTTAAATTAAACCAGAAGCCACACCACCTTTCTTAAAGTCATTGGACAAAAAGACTTTTACCCAGGTTTATTCTGTTGCACTCTTAGTTGTTTTCCACCACCCACCATGAGGACAAAACACCCAAGTTTGGGTCCAAAAGGCGATGTGACCTGGAAATGGTGGTTTGCACCACACCTTCATGCTGTTTCCCCAAATACCTGTACAGGGATGAGGGGAGGAAAAGAGAGGCTGAAGGCTGTGAGGGCTGATGCCAAGATGATGTGTGGTTATACAGCTGCACTGTGAACTGTGTCAAGACTGTGTGTCTTGTGGTAAAAGTAATCTACAGCTTTGCCTAGGCAGCCATCTCGTCACTGTGGTTTTCACATCTGTTGTCCTCTGTTGATTTGTGCTTAAGTAGCTCCTGATGCTCAGGTGTTTTCTCCAGCAGTATTCAAATACCACTGGGCATAGCTGTCTGCAGACCAGAAGGTACCTTCTCAAATCCGATGGTGTTACTTGGGGTTTGGTTTACATTTTGGTTCCATTTCTTTGTGCTTGCTGCTGTGGAGGGGGTGATGCTGAACTCTGTATGTTACGAAACCCAAGTATTATCTGCCCTGTTTGTGCACAAGAGCAACTTGAATGCTGGAGTCCTGCCAGCAACAGCTCAGAGTTGTGTCCCAGTTGGTGTGGGGACAGAAGTGCAGCAAAAGAGCTGGTTAATGTGGGACTCTGCCACCACAGAAGCCCTGAGTTCATGTATCAAGCCTTTCCACTGCAGAGCTGGTGTGGACTCTAAGCACTGAAAGCACTTGTGAATTAGTTTATTTATATTTTAATGTCTAGCAACACTTGGGACCAAGACCAAGAAAGGGAGACACTGAAATAATGGTCTGTTTTACAAGGCTGCAAAACACCATGAGTAGGTTTGGAAAAAAGAGACCAGCTGATCTGGTTTTCATTAGTGTTTTTTTAATCTTAAGTAAAATCTCAGCACTTCTGTGGCCTCTTGTGAGGATGTTTGCATACCTGCAGTCTTTTAGATGCTTTAGAGCAAGATGCTTGATACTGTAAACCTTCATAACCAAACCAAAGCCTTTAATCTCTTAATAGTTGGTAAACTCTTCTTTCCCATTTGTTGTTACATTTTAATGTTTTAATTATTTATCAGCCACCCTTCAAGTAATTTTAAATTTTGAGGAACTGAACTATTCATACAGTTTAAAAGGAATTCTTAGTTGAAGGTTGTGTATATTTTTCTCTCCCTTAGATCTTCAAGGTCATACTGCAGAATAATCTGGTTTAAACACTATCATATCATCAATGCTGTAGAAAAGAAAAGGCAGCGTCAGGAATTACTTTGTGTTAAGAAACTGGAAGTTCCAACCACGTCTTAAAAAATCCCTTGAGGCATAGTTTTAATGGAGACTAATAAGCTCTTTTCCCATAAGAAAGTAGAAAGGACATAAAATTGGAATGTGTTCTGTGTGCATGAGCCTGTTAAAATGTTACTTGTTTGGTAAGGAAAGATACTGTTTTAACTTACAAACAGAAGTGTTCCTGTAAAATTATTAGGGTTTTAATAAGATCTAGATCTAAGTGTTAATCTGTCAGAGTGTGGTGATTACTTGAAAATTTTAATCTGACTTTTGAACTAAAGCTAGTGTTGTTTTCCAGAGGCCTCAGTGTTGTCCCAGATGAAGAAGTCATTGCAATGTATGATGGTTCCCATGTCCCTTTAGAACAAATGAGTGACTTTTATGGAAAGGTAAAACCACGAATTGGTCTTTAAAATTGGTTGGGGTGGTTGTTTTATTTTTTTTTTTTGGCTTGGTTGTTTTTATTATTATTATTTTGGCATGACGGCAGTGGTGTTTAAATTTTCTTCTCATTATAACCAGCAGTTGTATTTTTTCAATATATGATTGACTTTAGTTCAGTGCTATATGTGAAGTTTGTCCTCTAAAGTGACAAATGACTTTTCTTTCTCCTGCTTGCTGTAGTTTATTCTCTGACTGATCCCTTACCAAGTCATACAGACAGGGTGGTGGAACACAGAAAATCAAGTGACTTGCTCAGTGTTGCAGACAGAATCTGATAAAGGCTGGGAAATGAACCATATCTGGTTCATGTACTTTACTTTTTCCTGGTGGTCTGATGGCTTAGCTGGTGTAGGAGCAAGTAAATGCATGGCAGCAACTCCTGCATGCAACTGGCAGAGTGGCAGTAAGAGGATTTGCCAAAAGATGAATGGTAAAAGATGAATGGTAAAAGATGAAACTTAAATCCTGAACTTGGTCAAGAAAGTTGGTTTTTCCCTCTGGTTGGTTGCTTCCTCTTTCCCAAATAAAGAATGAAGCTGACTTTTTGCTAAAAAGCCAAGTTTATTTCACCCCTTTTATGTACAGATATTAATTCTGTGTTGACATGAAAAGCCCTTCTTTGTGATGTGGAGCATTTTATTGTTCTTGCGCTTTTTCTTATTTTAAGGACCTGAATTTAGAATTCCTGAATCTAGTCTCTGCAGCAGTTGTGAATATCACTCTGGCATTCCCAGTGGGATGCCTTGGTCTGTTTAGGTCTATACTTTCTTTGGTCTTGGGAAGGACAGTGGCAGGACAAGAGGC
The DNA here is from genome assembly GCA_013397175.1 of Platysteira castanea. Classification (NCBI taxonomy): domain Eukaryota; kingdom Metazoa; phylum Chordata; class Aves; order Passeriformes; genus Platysteira; species Platysteira castanea. The sequence continues at coordinate 244,257 of VYXC01012974.1, read as the reverse complement.
AAGGGACACAAACCTGAAACACAGGAGATTTCCTCTGAACATAAGGAAGTGCTTCCTTTACTGTGGGGCTGACCTAGCACTGGCCCCGGCTGGTTGCCCAGGGAGGTTGTGGAGTCTCCCTCGTTGGATACTCAGAAGCCATCTGGACAAGGTCCTGGGCAGCTGCCTCTAGGTGGCCCTGCTTGAGCAGGGGGCTTGGACAAGATGACCTCCAGCAGTCCCCTGCAACCTCTGCTCTGTGTTACTCTGATCCTGAGCTGCTTGCTTTACCTCCCTTCATACTGAGAGGTATTTGGGCTGTATTTGCTGTTATATAATGAGATTCTCTACTTCTGTGAAATATAACTATTGTTACAGCTTTTGCAGGCTAGAAATCTCTTCCTCTGTTTCTGCGTTTGTTATTGTAGTCCTTGCAGCTTTTTATTATCTCCTTTCAAAGAGGTAAATTGTTTTGCAATCCTAATTACTATTTCACTTTACTTAAACACCAAACTAATAAGAAAACCTCCATCCCTCATCCATCAGGGCCTCTTGTTTGCAGAAGTGCAGACTTCTAGTGAAGCCATTCTCTTGACTTTTAGATGAGCACTGTCTTGTTTTTATGAATTAAAACACTGCTCTTAAGAGTAGTGAGTTGGGTTTCTTTGAAGAATTGATCACAACATTTTTGGTGGAGATACTTTATTGAAGGTCTTAGTTGAAAAAGAATCTGTAGCAACGTGAACAGGAACAGCAAAAGCTGAATATCTGCAACTACGCTGGAAGTGTTTATACTGAACAAATGACAGTGTTCTAATCTGAGAAATGCCTGACTTGTTTTTCTTTCCTTTTCTTCCCATCACTGTAGAGCTCACAAGGAAATACAATGAAGCAATTCATGGATATATTTTCCTTGCCAGAAATGACACTCCTTTCTTGTGTGAATGAGTACTTTCTGAAAAACAACATAGACTATGAACCTGTTCATCTGTACAAAGATGTCAAGGTAGATGTCAAGCTTTGAAGATCTGGATAAACTTGTATATTTGTGCATCTTCCCTGTGAGCACTTCAGGAAGCTTCCACCTGTTGTGTCAGCCTCAGTGAAATGCCTCACCTTAGGTTTAGTGTGGAGTAATTATGGGTATACAACCATAAAAACATGAGTAAAATAAGGTAGAGCTTGGAAAAGAATCAAGTGAAATTTGTTTGAAAGCTGACATTCTAGGGCTGTTGCTCTTTTTGTAGATTTGAAGGGTGAATAGGTGGAAAGTGAAGAAGCTCTTGTAAGGTGATAAAAGTTCTTTGGATTGTTGTTGAACATATTTTTTCTCACTATCAGGAATTTAACAGGCTATAGGGAATGTAAGAGGCTATAGGGAATTCCAGTTTAGAGCTTTCGGTTTTACTGCCTCTACATCTTTATTTGCTATTTGCACAGTTATTTGCTATCTTGGGCTTTTGGACTATCTCTTTCGCCTGTTTACCTCTCTTCCTCCTCCAGAAAAGCTCTAGCACTAGTCTAGAGTAATTTGACCCTCTTCATTCCTCAGGATGTATCCTTTAGTCGATATTATGTCATGGTTATATAACATAGAGAAGGCCAGTTATTGTGATTTCTGCTGAAGTGTGTATAGAAATTACTGTACTGTTGAGCATTACAAGCATTTTGGAAACCGTATAGTGGTATTTTTTGAGGATTATTAGGACATACAAAGTAAGTACCAAAATGGCACTACCACTGTTCTAAATAAAGCTGTCTGGTGCAGAGCTGGCTCACGAGAGCTGTTAAATGCCTCCAGAGTGCCTTGAAAGTACTTTGTTCAAATATTTAGTTTCTTTCATCTGTTCATAAATTTCTTATGTAAGTAATCATGGCATTTGTGAGTGACTGTAATCTAAAATCTGTCAGATGTAGAACTTTTTTTTTTTTTGCAAGAGGAAAGGAATGTGTTCTGCTCCAAAGGTCACTGGAAATCTATGATGACTCTGCTTCTGCAGAGGGCTTTCACTCCACTTCACCCTTCTGAGCAACCTCTCACAGTTATGTAAAACAGCCGCTCTGCTATATGGTTTTTTACTTCCGAAAATGATGAAGTTAATTTCTTGGAGGACAGGCTTACTCTTTGTCTAGTGGTGACATCACACATATATATAACATTACGTTATGTGGCATTTCTGTAAAATTGGAAGCGTAAAGAAAGGAGTTGTTTTAAAAACAAGTTACTATTGCTACGTAGTGAGCATGGATATTACACTTGAAAAGGTGAAGTTCTTTACTGCTCATTGCTTTTCTTACAGGATTCCATCAGGGATGTTCATATCAAAGGAATAATGTACAGAGCAATTGAAGCAGATATTGGTAAGTACAAATGGTATAATCTATCAAAGCTTTTCTGACTGATAGTATATGATTTTTCTGGCTTCCATATTTAAAGATTTCAAATTCTAAATTTTTAAAGCTTGGAAGAGTTATTCCCACTTGTCAAAGGTGCCTTTAAGTATAACCTTGTGTTCTGAACCCTTGGTTGAATGCAGACAAAGTTTTTCACAAGAATTTTCCAACTGATGCTGTGTTTTCCCCAATCCTCACAGAGAAATACATCTGCTATGCTGAACAAACTCGTGCAGTGTTAGCAAAGCTGGCTGATCATGGCAAGAAGATGTTTCTCATCACAAACAGTCCCAGCAGCTTTGTGTAAGTGAGCAGTTGTTTGCTGTTTACTGTGCCTTCTTAAAGGATGGGGAAGATGAAGTTCTCTGCTGTAACTCATTACATTGCATAGATAACTGTACTTTGCTATGCTTTGTTGTTAATGTCCCTCTGTCCTTTTTAGGGACAAAGGCATGAAGTTCATCGTTGGCAAGGACTGGAGGGATCTCTTTGATGTGGTCATTGTCCAGGCTGACAAACCAAACTTTTTCAATGATAAGCGAAGGTGGGTGTTTAGTCAATAAAGAATGATTCAAGCAGCTCTTCCATATAAGGCTAGAGTGTGTTATGAAATATTTTCATTTGGCTGCAATGTAAAATGAAATCATATTTGATGAAATCCTGTGTAAGGTCATTACAAAATGCAGTAACACTCAATGCCGAAGTCTAAATATTTACACTTTCTTGCCTAAGAATGTTCCAGGAGTTGTCAAAGGTCTACTGGAGCAACTTAGGGCCACAGAAGCTGTTTTTAACATCTTATTTGCATGTTGGTGAAGTGTGCTTCTTTCCTAATAAACCTGAGAAATCTTGATGCCTTTCAAATCAGACCCTTATCTGGAAATATCTTCTATTGCTTCTGGTTTGCTTTTTTTTTTTTTCATCACACATGATATTTAAAAGGCATCTGTCTGGCTGACAGACTGGAATATTTGGACTAGTAGTGGTTAAGTAAACACATTTCTAATGTGTATGCTCTACTTTTACCCTTGAAAAAGACCTGTTCCTTTCATGATTTGAAAGTGAGATAGAGTGAGATGGGATTATTTTCCCTTTACTTTTTGCATTTTATTTTAAGGAGAACTTTGCTATACGTCTTGGCCCCAGTCCTGTGCTCTCTCATCTCCAGGTGTCCAGGTGTAAAAAAGGAGGAATTGGGCAAGATTCTTACACATCTTTTTTTTTGTGTTCTCTCCTCCTTAGTGGCGGACAATTCATTCTGTTTCTTCCCCTCTTCCTGGGGTCCCTGCTTTACTTCTCAGCAGTTGTTCTCAAACAGTGTTTATAAATCTTGTAGGTATACTGGAGAGATACATTGCTTTTCACTGGGTAAAGTGGAAGTTTTGGAGGTTTGCTTTTTCTATTGCAAAATTCAGATGCTAGAGATATTTTCTTTTTCCTTTTAACAGATGAATATTTTTAATTATAAGACTTTAATTTCCTAGGAAGTGACAGAATTTCTACAGCAATGTAACAATTGTATATCTATTCTAGACCATTTCGGAAGGTGAATGAAAGGGGAGTCTTGCTCTGGGACAAGATTCACAAGCTGCAGAAAGGCCAGATTTACAAACAGGTATGCTTTCAATAGACTCTTTTTGTTCACATTTAATACCTATTTCCTAGAATCCCAAGCTTCTTTGGATATAAAGGCTTCTAAAATGCAGATGCTTTCTTTAAGAGAGTTATTTTAATGTCCAAAGTTGTACAAATTCATTGTTGGTATTGTATGTCCTTGCCTCTTGAAGTGCTACTATCACTGAAATCACCTGTAAAATGTGGGATTTATGGTGTATAAATACACCATAACAAGATTTGTGATATGAAAATATTTTTACTGGTGTACTGAGTTCCTTTTCGTGCCTGAGAAGGTGCAAGTCATGTGTTGCTACAATGTCCTGTCATTATTTCTGCAGGGTAACTTGTATGAATTTCTGAAGCTTACTGGCTGGAGGGGCTCTAAGGTTCTCTACTTTGGTGACCACATATACAGTGACTTGGCAGTAAGTAGTTTGCTTTCCCAAAATCAGAGAAAAGATGAGTTTTTTTGTGAGTTTTCCTCCCCAGTTATTCAGTGTAAGCTTAATTTAAGATTTTTAAAATACTACAGAATTTGGTAGTTTAAGCCATATTGCCTTTTTTTTTTTTTTTTTTTAAGAAGACAGGCGCTGTAAAATGCCAACCATATTTTCCACCTGACTTGTAGCATTTAAGTTGTTTACTAGCTGTGGTCAGGAATGAGTGAGGTTGTATTCCTGATCCAGATACTGGTTGTGTCAGATGTAACAGAGAGTAAACACAGATATCCGAATGTACAGGATATGCCTGACTTGGGAGACAGCTGAATGAACTTCTGTTTAGGAGGCAATCTTCCTGCCACTAATGGTAAAGGTTCTTCCCAAGATCTTGCTCTGATTTGTATCCCCACTATCCAGGCATTTTTTTGCCACCTTGTGAACAAATGCTCTGTTAAGTGTTATTTTAGGGTAAGTGGCTACCACTTGGCTCTTTTGTAATTGATTTCACATGAATGCCTGGATGTGACTTTTCCACTGCCGAGCTTTGGTAACATGTTTCAGCAGCAGCAGATGTTAATATTTTTTCCTCAATCTGCTTTTAAAAAGAACAGTAACTTTGGGTGCTTCAGAAGACTGAGGGCCAAAAGGAGGATTCAGCTCTGTTCTATGCTGGCACAATGGAGAGGAGAGCAGAGGTGGCAGCTGCCTTGTGTTATACCTGTCAGGAGGAGCTTGAATAGCTGGGGCTTCTGGTTGTAGCCTTCTGTCAGCTGGGAGTGTGGGTAAACAGCACAAACCCAGCACACAGTTCCTGCAGGTACTGCTGGCAGCAGCAGAGCTCTCATCTACACAGGAATTTCCTGCTGTTTGTTTTAAACCCAATGAATTAGTGTTTATTTGCAAGTGCTTGTGTGTTCTTAATTTCTCTCTCCAAAAGTGTAGGGATTGAAGCTTAATCTGAAATTAAATTTTATTGTCCATTGGCATAGTTAAGTCCCTCTGTTTTATACTACTGTTTGTACATAAAAACCAGTTAAATTAGTGCTGCTTCGGGAGAAACAATAGTCAGATTCTTTTCTTTTAAGTAGTTCTTTTTAAGACTAATATCTGTGTTTTGTGATTCTTGGTGAATAGGACTTGACCCTGAAGCATGGCTGGCGCACTGGTGCGATTATTCCAGAGTTACGGTCGGAGATTAAAATCATGAACACAGAGAAGTACATTCAAACCATGACCTGGCTGCAAACCTTGACAGGATTATTGGAACACATGCAGGTTTGTTCTGTGTGTGTGTGTGTGTGTAATCGGCTCTGTGGAGCCCAGGGGATCCAGCCAAGTTTCTAAAAGCTGGACGTTGATGTTGCGAGGGCTTTCAGTCTCACTGAAGTGTTTGACTGTAGATAAATGCAATTATTTGTGTGGTTAATTAATAGGAGTTTTCTCAAAATCTTGTCCCTTTTTTCCGCTGGTCAACCTGGATCAATTCCTGCTTTTGGTTGTGTAAAATGGACGTGGATAACTTTGGTATAAGGATCTCTGAGGAGTTGCTCATGTCCTGTTAGCTGATGAGGATTTTTTAATGGAAAGGCTTATTTATCCTTAGTTACAGGTTAACCATACTTTACATTTCAGGTTCACCGTGATCCTGATTCCCAAATGATTTTAGAAGAATGGAAGAAGGAAAGAAAGGAAATGAGGTAAGACGCAGGGGTGGAAGAATTTGCAGCTTGCTTTAGCAGCCAAGGGTTCTATGCAGTGTTTTCCACAGCTTTCTTTGGAATTTCCCTCTGTCCCTGATTTATATTCTCTGGTAGTTACAGATCTTATAAAATGTTTTTAAAGCAGTATTCTACCTGTCTCTTGTGCAGCTCTTCTCCCTTCTGACACTTTGTACATGTTTTTCCTTTTCCCTGTCTTTAGAACAGATGTAACTTTTCTGCCTGAAAAGGTAACATCGTATCAAATTCCTTTCCTTCTCAATTTGGCTCTTCTGTCCACCTGTGTTCAGCTCTCACTGTTGGTTACACAGCTTCTGTAGGAATAAAAAGTGCATTTCTTTGTCAAGATTTGGGTTACTTTTCCAGGTTTTTTACATGATTTCTGCAGATTACATGTAATACATCTTAGAATATGTAGAAACTGAGCTCTGCACTAGACTGGATTTAGCAGTGGATTTATCACAAAGATAGGTAATAGGGCTAAAAGTCCTAATAATCTATTATCATGAAGGAGTAATCCCTAAATGCAGGGTGTGTGAAGAGCACAGTTGGCAAGGCCAGCAGCTGTACCGCCAGCAGCCTTCCCCAGAAACATGTAAATAAACAAAATGGGAATGATACTTGGCAGTGACTAATGACCAGAACTTAATTCCAAGGTGTGTTTAAGCCTTTGATGTGCGTTAAGCCAAATCTTCACCTTTTCTTGAGAAGTCTTTTATCTTTGGAACATTAGATGTCATTAGGATTTAGATAGAGGCAAAAGTCTTCTTCACAATCTCTAGAAAAGAAGGCTTGAAATGTCATATTTCTGATGTCAGAAGCAACTTATCTCTAGTGAGAGAAGTGTGAAGCTCTTCACAACTGTTATTTCTAGGTCTGGGTGGTATATGTGCAAGAGGTAAAAAACTTCTGTGGCACATTTTGGTGTTTTGAACTACAACTGCAAGAGAATAATGCATAGAACAGGTTTTAGGATCTGCTTGCTTCGGGTTGTGGCTCCCAGCTGGTGAAGCGATGTGTGCGGGTCTGTTCACTTTGTTGTCTTTGTTTTCTCTTTTTGGGGGACAGGGAGATGAACAGGAATTTCTTCAATGCACAGTTCGGAAGCATATTCAGAACTGATGAGAATCCAACTTATTTCCTAAGACGTCTCTCTAGATTTGCGGATATCTACATGGCATCACTGAGCTGTCTCTTGAACTACGAACCTGATTACACATTTTATCCAAGAAGGACTCCTTTGCAGCATGAACTTCCTGGCTGGTCAGACCAGCTGTGCACTGGTACATTCAGAATACCTTTCCTACAAGAGACAGTTCAGATCAAATAAACTCTTGGTGGCTCCTCTCTGAAATGGACAAATACCTGTTGGTTATGTACCTGTATTTTATTTAAGTCACTTAAATCTGTTACCTTGGTTTATATGTATTTCATACTTATCCTCATAGGTGTTGTACCTGTTTTTCTCCTCTCCTGCTCAGACATGTGAAAACTCCTCTTACACACAGAAGAGGTGATGGACTGCCAAAATAGTAGTGGGCCAGGAGAGAGGGCATATCTGAGGGGGAGGACTGCTGGTATTCTGGGGTGGTTATTTTTGTTTGTTCATTGGAAACTTTGATCTGCAGCCTTATGGTTTACAAAGAAGTACCAGGGCTGTCTCTTCTGGCCCTTTTCAGCACTCCAGCTGGAGCCTGTAGTGGATCTTGGCACAGAAGAGCTCCAATGCAGTGTTAGTAATTCAGTGATACAAGTTAGTAACCAGTTTAGGGTGAGACTGAGAGGGATGGTCACACTTTGTACCTTTCCTTGCTGCTGCAGACGGAGCCTTACCTCTGAGGAGCCAAGGGCTGGAGTGTCCTGGCTCTGCTGCACTGGGCTCAGGCTCTTGGGCTCTTTCTCCTGTCTGTGGAGTTTCTGTTCTTGCCATGTCTGTGCTTGGCTGCAGGTGGACCTGAGCCTAAAACTGAAACTTGCAGTAGCTTGGGCTGCTTCAGCTTCCTTCTCTTGACTTTTAGGTACCTTTTTTTTGAGTTTCAGAACACTTCTGAAGTATCCACTCTCCAATAATAAAGTCGTTTCACGAGTTTTGCATTTCGAAGTGGAGACAGATCTCTCTATCAGGCTTTAGTTTGATCCTAAATGCTGCTTTTAAAAATTTTAACAGTGTCTTATTCCAGTGGTATGCAATGTGGCTTTGCTGTTCCCTAGGAGAGAATGTATTTCATATAGCCTTCAGTAATGGACTTTTACAGTCAAAAATAAACACGCACAATGGGCAAAGGACTTAAAGGAAAAACTAAGAAACGAGAAAGTGAAACCCAGAGTTTTCTGATGACATGTTCTTAGCTCAAGCCCTGAAAGCTAAATTAGGGGTGGTGCACATTTTCAATAAAGAAAAATAGTTTTGGTATAGATTAGAAGTTTTATTGAATTACGGATATTGACGGTAATGCATGAACACAGACTCTGGGTAGCATATGTATTTCAAGGATTTGAGCTGAAAAATGTCTATTTTGCACAAGGAAAACATCTGTTGATGTATTTCCTCAAAGAGGCACTTTATAGAACTGCTATATAGTTGTTTCTAAATAAGAATTGTTTCCTTTCTCTGAATCCAAAGGAAATATATTTGTTTTTTTCAGTGGTGCTTCCCACCCCAGCCACTTTAGAAGGCATAATATGATTAATATTTTTCAAGTTTTAGTTATTAAAGGCTTGGTTTTTAAAAGCATGTAATTAACAAAGTATATAGCATTTGGTATTCATTTTGGGATATCACTTGCTTTCTATCATGATTGTTAGGCAAACAAACTTTTGTTGACCAAAAGTTTTCTGGTTTGGTTTGTTTGTTTTTTTTTTTTAACCTGTCTGTATGTGCAAGTACCTAGATTGAATTTCTTATACAGTATATTTCATGCTTTTAAAAGCATGTTTGCAAAGTCAAGAATGTATTCTAATTCAGCCTGCACAATTTTGTAAGTAGTTTTCCTGTATGCTTGAAATCAGTATGAAGTTCTCAGAGGTGGTTTAGATTTCATGATTTTTCTATGTTCCTGTTTCAAACTTGACTGAAGTGTGTGGTTTAAACACCCCTGTGTTTAAACAGGTGAATATACTTGAAATGAGTAAGTTCATCTGACTGTCCTGCTGGTTTTGCTGGAATAAAAAGATCAAGTGTTGCAGGAACTTAGTTTGATTGTATCAGGAGACGACTTGGTGGGGCTGTGCAAGAAATACTTAGCCTAACTTGATAATGAACTACGAAGATGGGATTATCCTCATTTGCCTTCAGTTCTTTATCCTAATGCTCAGCTAGAACTGAACTTGGTGTTACGTGTGTGTGCACCTCTCATGCTGCAGAGATTTCAATGCACTCTTTAGAAAAAAAAGACCCACCCAAACCACTGTATGTCCATCCTGTGTTAAGCAGGAACAGTTTAATTGGCTTGGATGGTGTTGTGCACATAATGCACGTTTTGTTTCAAGATTATTTTCTTCTATCACCCTTGCTTTCTCTTGACTTAGAAATCAAACTTCTGTACCAAGCTATGTTGCAACAGCCAGCTGAAGTAAAATATTGTTTATATTGCATGACTTGTTGAAATAAACAATGTTGCATGAAAAAAGTTAATTATGGAAGGGTTATGTTTCTTTAAAATAACCCAATTATATATAACATAAATTTAAGTCAGAATATTCAAGTATATTATTTATTTTTCAGTGCTAAAATGCTGCTTTTTAACTTTTAAAAATGTCTTGCATTTTTTAATGATTTCACCTTGATGTTCTCTGCATTACTTATTTTAACCTTATGCTACTGATTTCAAAGAGATTTTTAGGCATGTTTAATGGGCAGTGTCTCTGTATTAGTTTTGGAAGTATGGTTCATTTGAACACCAAAGCAAGAAAAAATTTTTGTTCTGGTCTACCACAAACACAGCTGAATAGCCTATCAGTAAAAGAACAGTTTAATGAATTGTGGAGCTTTTTTTTTTGGTGATAAAAATATTTAATGATTATTACAGAAATAAATGCTTGGACTTTATCTTCTGGTCTCTGTGAGCCTTAATATTTTGATTGACTGGGGAGAAGGAAAGAACATGCGTTGTATTAATTGCATAATTCTGTGGGGAAAACTCTCCCAGATGTGAGTGTGTGTTTAAGTGTGTTTGTGTTCTAAATTTTCTAATGTCCGTGAAAACAAGCAGGCTTGTATAGGGGGACAGGGGAAGGAGTTGAGGAAATTGTCTGTTTCATCCAGATGAATGTGTGTTTACACGTTATACTCCCTTCCTTGTGCTTGATAGCTGCTCAACGCCCCTGGATTTGCCCCCTGCCTTGTTTTGAGGGAAGGTCTCCTTGGACCTAAAGCTTTCTTGGGCTTCCCTCCTGCCCCCTACACACTGGTGGGATGGTACTGCTGCCAGCAAGAAAAGCTTTCTTTTCTTGCTGTTTGTGGTTTCTTCCGTGTTCTCATGCTACCATTATGATATTAATATTTTGATGGAAGGAGGTGACAGTGAGTCAAACTCAAGAGTGATCCATTTCTAAGAGCGTGTGGTGGCAGTGGCAGCTGTTCCAGTTGTGCTTGGTAAAAATACACTACGGGAAGGAGCAGCTGCTGCTGCTCCTCTCAGACCTGAACGTAGACTCTGTGTGGCAAGGAGATGTTCATCTTCATAGTCCACTTTTCACAAAAATGGCTCATTTGAATACTTTCATATCACCTGCATTTCTTACTAAAGCTGCCTCAATTACTGCTTCCCTTTGTATAGTGAGGTGAGATGTAAACCAAACACCAAGCCAAGTTAAGGAAAGACAGAGAAGCTAGAGGAGGCAAGGGGGACAGACAAGGATCGTTGTGCTTCCTGCTGCTGAATATCTAACAGAAAAGTAAACCAGCAAAAAAAATCCCCTCAGTTTAAAAATAGAGGTTTACCACATGTTCAGTTTCACACTTGCCTGTTCTACTTGTAACTGAGCCAAAATGAAAGCAGAGGCCTGGAGTACTAGAAAATTTAGGATATTTGCCAAGTTAGCCAGCCCTATGTGCTTGTGGCCATTTTAAAGTCTGTGAAGAAGAATAAAAGCGGTTAAATAGCAGGTGAGTGAAAATCAGCTGCTTTTCCCAGAGAGGTGTCTGCTTCTGGGCAGGTTAGTTTAGACTCAGTTTTGCTTTTAGCACTCATAGTTGGTGCTGCTGAGATTCAGCCGACACTTCTGAGGTTGGTATCTCTGTGAGCTATATAGATGGCGTCTTAAACAAAGCTGGGCTCTTTTGGTTTTTAATTTGTAACAAGATTTTATTCTCTGTAACATAGGCGCTCTTTTTTTCACAATAAGTGTAAATAAAAATGTGTTTATTAGCTAATACCAAATTCAGTCTTTAATTCTGATCATGAGGACCACTCATTACAAGCTGTTGGTCATCTGAATCCTATAAAATAGAATAAAAATAAAATCAGACTTGAACATTGCATTAAGAAATAAAAGACATTTTTGGAAAATTTGTCTGTACAGATGGCAGAGTTGGCACCTGACTTTTTTGCACCAAACAAGTCCTTTTACTGGATGCAAAACGGTGCATTTTGATTTTTGACTCTGCATGTACATGAGGGTGCAATCTTTCCTTCCCTGGGTTCCCAGCTCCCTCCCTGCTGTGTTTCAGATTCTTTGGAGTGCTAGCATGGCTCTCAGCAAGGAGATGTGAAGACAAAATTAGAAGGCTTTTTAAGTTTATATGGATATGTCACTGTCATCCAGTGGCATTTGAAGTCCAGTTTAATTCAGCTGTCTTTGAAGGTGGGCTTGAGATGCAGCTGTTGACCACAGCTCCAATTTTGCTACAGGTGAGACAACCCAGATTCAAGTGGGGGGAAACAGGAGAGCCAGGGACTTAAATGCTGGTTTCTTGAATTAATTTTTCTTTTCCAGATAGACATTTTTCTTTCATAAAGTCATTCCCTCTTACCATTATTTTAGTAGTGTCTCAATATCAAATCAAAACGAACACTTACTGAGAAAAGATCATAAGTAGGTTCTCGTGAAGCCAGTGTTGAAGAACTTTCATATGAGGGGTTGGTAATATTTGAAGGCTGTGACTTGTCCAGTGACGTTGTGTCAGTGTCATCTTTTGACTACACAAAAGCACACAAACTTGCTTAAATTTCATCCTTGTTCTCCAGTGCCTTAAGTGGGGTTCTTGAGTTTCACTACCAGCTGATGCAGTGTTGTGATTGAACTGGCTTTACTGTCTAAACCTGTCTCTGGGCATGAACTGTGGTTTTGGTTGTTGTATTATCTCAGGTCACTTAACACTGGTATCTCTTTTCCTCTCCTTTCTTATTTTTAAACCTCAGCAAAGAATGGGAGAGGAAATGTGGCCCTGAAATTGTGCTTGGGGGGAAAAGTGTCTGGTTAGTCCTGAGGGCTCTCACTGATACTGTTTAAAAATGCAAGTGTTTACCCTGGCTCTTGGCTCCTGGGTTTTGTTTCTAGAAGATGATTCACATTACATGCAGAGACTAGAACAGGAAGGGGTTTCTAGGTAGACTTTCTTCTGCGTTTGTTCTTGTATATTTTGTAACATTTTTTTCTCATCCCTCGTCTCTGTAGCTTGGCTGTTGCTGACTGCTTTCGCATGTATGTGTTGCTAGCAAAATTAGTTAAGAAAAATCAAGCATGAACATGCATCAGCATTAAAACCTGCACTTTTCAATCCTACAGGCATTTCCATTTGTTTTTCTTTTGGATCTGGCCTTTTTCCTATCAAACGTTTCCACCTCCCGAACAACAAAATAAATAGCAGCGGAGGACAGGTGCCCTTTCAGTGGTTGTAGTTCCCTGCTTCCCTTAGGGTGAGCTTCCTGGGGAGGCAAAGACTTCTGCTCTGCTGTGGTGTAGTTAAATAAGTTCTGGGCCAGTCCTCGGTGCTGGAAGTGTCTGTGTGAGCAAACACTTGGGTGGAGAGGTCTGGGGGCAATTGTAAGCTCATGCCCAAGGCCACTGTGTGTGCCTTCCCCAGTTCCTCTGTGTCTCAGTCTAAACAGTTCAAGCGTGAAGTGATCAGGAATGTTTCTAACTTAAAACCCCTGGAGAAACTGGAGGTTGTGGATTTGGGAAGTGCAGTGGGTCTGGGGAAGTGTTGTCCACCCCCTGCTTTGTGTTCCTCCCTGCCACCTACCTTGAAGTGCTGGAAGCCAATGTTTTTCTTCCTGAACCTCAGGTAAGAATATCCAATAAGAGCCACAATTCCAGTAACTAGACAGATGCCAAAGAAAATTCCTGTCCCAGTACTGGCATGAAGAGGAGCCTGGAAGCAAGGGAGAGGGTGAGTGAGCTATGAGTGGGTACTGGTCAGCTTACAGCACCCATGCAGTGTCCCTTTGAGATATGCTCTGGTCCTGAGCTGTTCTTGTGCTTGGGTTTCCTGGTAGATGTTCCCTAGAGACATTTAAATGTGGCCTTTTGATAGAAACATAGAACTGTTTATGTTGAAATAGGTGATCGAGTCCAGCTGTTCACCCATCTCTAAACCTTGTGGACGAAGGTGACAGCTGGATAACTGGGAGCTTTGCAGGAATTTATGCAGGCAAAAGATATTTATTTTCAAAACACTTTGTTGTTTTGGATAGGAATGAATGCCAAGGCAAGAGTAAACAATGCTCCTTAGAAGCTTGAGAGATCTTTTTGGAGGACCTAAAATGAAGTTTTTAAAAATCTCTGTTATACACATGGGCTCCATTATTTCATACGGAGAAAACAAATTTATGAATGTGGGAAGAAATTGTTCGGACAAATATTTTTGGTATCACTGGTACCTTATTTTCAACTTCTAATTCTCTTTGAAAGTAACCTTTTAAGCTGAAAGCTGCATGTATGTCAGGGAAACTGGGAATATATGAATGTCAGCAATGAGTTTAGGGTGATATAAGACACAGTGACCTCTCACCACCCCGAAAACCTAAATCACTATGTACTTACAGGTTCTGATGGAGCCTTTAAAGGCTCTGAAATGATGTGGATTATCCCGTTGGAAGCAATTATATCCCACTCAACAATAGCACTTCTGTCCACATACCGGATCTCGCTCTGCCAGGAAAAGAAGGAACAAGAGCTGAGCTTTGACCCTTCTCCCTTTGGTACTGAAATCGACATTAAGATGATTTCCCCACCTCAGTTGCTGACACCCAGAGAGAAAAAATACAGTTTCCCACTGCTGCCTTCCTGGACATAAGCCTGGGATGGCCCTGGCTGGTCATGGTTCTCCTGTGCATGAGGTAGCCATCATCATTACCTGCATGCTGCCTTCATGTTGCTCTGTCCTTTTTTCTCTTTTCTAATTGATGGTTTTTGTGATGCTTGGGAAATGGCCAAGCTCTGCCTAGAAGTCCTGTTATTCCTGAGTGCCAGGCAGTCACTTTCACTGTGGAGGAAGCCACTTGCCACTCGAGCTGGCTGGCTGGAGTTTGCTCACTGTGAGCAAGGCTCTGTTGGTGTCTCCTGCCCCTCCCAGAAAGTTACCAAGAAACTTTTCAAATGCCAACACAATTTTTAATGATAAGCTGCTGCTCTCATCTCTTCACCTACCCCACAGCCATCTCCCATAATCCTGCCAAGCTGAGAGAAGAGTTAAATGGAGCCCATATGCCCATTTTTCCATTCCTGAAAGCCACTTCAACAGCTTCCTTTGAGTTTTGCAGGTAAGAGTTTGTCCATTTGCAAGTTTGTAAATTTTGCAGTTTGCCAGCTGCTATCCTGCAGTCTCTGGACAGGAAAGAGCCTTCTGAGCTCAGTCTCTCATCGCTGGCCACTCTAACCTTATTAAAATGCCCTCCAGATCAGTGTGCCACCCGATTACAAAGTATAGCATGAGAGGGGGAAAAGCACAAAGATGGAAAATTTATTACAAAGGTACCTGATCAGCAGTGGTGACTTGATGTTCCTGGCCCCCGGTGTTTGTAATGAGGAGTTCCTTCCCTAGACGAGTTGGAAGGGTGGTTCCATTGGTCAAATCCTCATAAAACATTATATTGGCGTTAGATAGATGATACTCAATGTCTCTCCCAGAAAGTGTCTGCAAATGAGGGCAAAATACAAGGAGTGTTAATGGATCTCATTAATCCTTTGGATTTACTAGTAAGCTAAGTGCCTGTGACCTTTTTTCCCCCCTCTGCTATTAATGCTGCTGCAAGTGCAGCAGCTTTAGAGGTTATTGGGAAATCTGCATGGGAATAGTGGGACCCTCTGCTCCTGCTGGCCTCTGATGGCTGCCTGCAGCAGCAGCACCTTAATTCCAGCAGAACAAAGGATTTTACTCTTCAGGTCATCCTGCAGAAGTGATGAGACCCAGACAAATACCAAACAGCTTGAAGAAGTGAACCAGTGCATAAACCCTTGTGAATTGTTTAAGATAGTGTTTGATTGAAGGAAGGAAAGAAAGAATAAAAGGTGCAAGCATAGGAATGAATTTAGGAATGGATGCCTTTAATGTATTTGTGGGAAATACCAAAGCTGTGTGCTGCTTTCTTCAAATAACTGTGCTTGATGTTAATGAGCCCAGCAGGCTGAGGCAGAACCCTTCATAACAGGGTAACTAAAATCCCTGATGGAAAAGTCTCTGTAGTGACTTGAACGCTCGAAAACCTTGCACCCCTAACCATGGAAGGGAAATGGAAACAACGAATTCATGTCTTTTGTGAGCACAGTTTAAATTATATGGGGTTGCACAGAAGTCACATCATACTAAGATAATTTTTTTAAGCTTAACTTTCAATGGGATGTAGAAACTCATAATAGCTGTTTTAAAAGTGTTATTAGAACAAGGAAGGAAAAAAGAAAAAAGCCTGACCTCATTTTCCTTTAACCCACTGTCGTTGGGAGCAAAGAGAGTGGCGTGCACTGACAGATCTGTGAGGTACCGCAGGAACTCTCTGCCCTTCCTAGAGGTGTTGGAGTAAGCCATGATGTCCTAGGCAGAAACAAAATCCGGCTTTACTAGAGAGCAATTGTGCACTCCTGTGCAGCGAGCAGAAAAGATGACACAGAATAAATGACAACAAAGGAACTCTGTTATTAGTGATGAAGCAGCTCTGGAGTGATTTTACAAAGGAAGTTTTTATTCAAAACCCAGCTCTATCTGCTGATTTGATGAGTACATCTTAAACTGATTTGCAGAAGTTGGGCCCTTGTTGTCTTTGAGGCTGCTGATACATGTAGAGCCTTTCTGAGTAGCGACAAGAAAAGAACTCTTAACATTTTGCCTTTTCCCAGTAGCAATTCAATAAAGTTCCAAAGCACCATGCTCCTTGTGATGCTTAAAAAGTAGTGCAGAGAGCCTCCTTTAAGCTAAAGCTGCACCAGGCTTTTAATTTCAACTGAACTTTAGAATCCAGAAACCTCTCTTTGGCAAGTAATTAAAAAAATAGAAATTAAGTTCTGATTTTGATGGTGCAGATTTAGACCACTCTGCCTTGCTTCGCTGGTGTGTTGCTATTGCCTGTGTTTGCTGGGCTAGTAAAGCAAACCCTGGATGCAACACTCGGGGCCTGCTTTGCTCCACTCCCGCCCCAGCCGTGGTTCCTACCGACAGGAAGTTTGTCAGCGTAGGGAAGGACACCAGCACTTGCAGCAAGTTCCCACTACAGGAGATGCCGTCCCCCACGTAGCCTGGCTTGCAGGTGCAGTTCACCTCTGAAAGGTACAAACACGGAGAGCTGTAGGGGCAAACACCCTTTCCAAGAAAGCTTTAGGCTGCCCTGTGCCTGAAAAACAACTTGTAAGCAAGAGGTTACGATTATTTTTTAAAGTTAAAAAAGAGGCAGAATCCCTTGCAGTGTTATTTAGCAGCCTGTGGCCGATGGAAGGAACCAAAATCTGGGCTGCTGCCCTCGTTTGCAGAGGGATGTGGCAAAGCACCCTCTTACCTTTCTCCCTGTAGCAGAAAACATCCCAGGTTTCGCTCAGATTGCCTCTTCTCCCGTAGTCCACGATGCCGACGTATCCGGAGCCGCAGTTTGGGGAGGAGAAGCCGGTGGGGTAGCCCACTCTTTCACCGTCTAGCCAGCCGGCAGAGCACAGGTGGTACCTCGCCTGTGGTCAGCACAGCCAAAAGGGAAAACTCAGGGAAAAAGCTGGGTAGTGGGGTTGGGGAGCTGCAGATGGAATGAACAGAGCCCCCTGAAGCACTCAGGCAGCACCCGCCCTGCCAGCACTCCTCCTGTGGGTCTAAATGGCCTCTGTCCATCTGTCTGTCCTGCAGCCTGCCCTGCATTGAGCTCTGTGCTAAGGAGACCAACAGAGCCTTTCCAGGAAAGGAGATTACTTTAAAGAAATAAATTAAGCATAATTCTGAAGTGCACATTTCTTTAAGAAGTGTTGTTTATTAAAATCCCCTTGAAAATACTCTGAAAGTTTGACTCTACCTCTCATCCCAGCATCACTGGAAAAAAGAACTTGGCAAGTGATTTCAGTGCTGGGTGAGCAGGCATGAAACAAATAAAAATCTGAAAACTGCTCCCAGCCAAACATACCTAGGGGCACGGGTGAAGAGAAGGAGGGAAAATGATGCTTACTAGCACAGAGCAGCCCCTTTGCTCCTCCCTCTCCATTTAGGCTGTATCTCAGCGCTCTTTGGGGATGTCCTCCCTCAGAGAGGCCTCCTCACCTTCTGTGCGTAGAGCAGCTGGTTGTAGGTAGCCATGGTGGCCGACTCATTGGCACAGGCCTCCCTGGCCTGCTCGTAGGTCATCTTGTACTGCCCCCGGGGGGACCGCAGGTGGAACACCCCGACCGTGGTGTCTGCAGAGAGAGACAAAGACCAGCTCTTCCTGAAGGGGTTTCCGTGTTATAGTGCAGAGCCAGCTGTGCCGTGCAAACATCCATGAATTTTGTGAAATGTAGTTAGAGCAGATTGCTTCCTTGGGGGTAACATTCCTACCTGGAATGCCATCACACGTTGCTTCATGGATCTGGCATTGCCAGGTATGTAAGCACACATTCCGACTGTAATCTCATTGTTTCATAGGGACATAGGTAGAGGCCTGAGCGAGCTTATAGTGCCACTGGCCTCAGGGCACGGGGCTGGTGGTGTGCAGGGCGTGCCCTCCTCACCTTGGAAGTGCAGATCGGCACAGTCGGCGTCGGGGTGGCACTGCCCGTTGTCCTGCAGGCAGCGGTCGAGGGGCAGCTGCATCACGGAGCAGTTCAGCCCATCACCAATGTAGTTGTTTTTGCACTCGCACTTACGTCTGTCCTGCTCAGAGACAAAAGGAAAATGGCCAAGACAAGCACTTAGCTGACCTAAAACTGGTGTTTCAGGCAACATTCTGAGCTGTTGGGAAGATTTCACTTGATGTAAGCAGGAATGGGCAAACAGAAAAGTTGCTACTAACAACTGAGTCAAACATTTACACGTGTACTTGAGCTGAATTAACACCAAAGCATAATTTAATCCACAAAGTTAATAACACGCATTGCAGGGTTGTATGACACATAATTCACAAAAATGGATGGCAAACATATCAAAGTGATATTTAAATGACTGGGCATGGAAGCAAGAATGGAATTTAACAGCCCACTTATAGTAATAAATGAGAACTATAAACCGAGCAGGAATCGGTGACATCCAGGGATTGCAATGGTTGACAGCTGGAATGGATTATCAGCAAGATTTTTCTAGATCACTCCTGGAAGAAAGCTCAGACAAGACACCGAAATGGAATGGAGAAGTGATCCTGCAAGCACCAGGGCAAATGCTGGATCAAGTCACCTGCACAAGTTTTCCCTAACCACACTGACTGTGTGGGTCATGGAACTTGTATCATATGGCTGTGGAGCTTTTAAGTTGAGTTCAAGCAACCAACAAGTGACACTATTCTCCCAGCTGTCGCTTTGTTTAGCTTCCAAAATGTTTTTAATTTTGATCCAACAAATTCTTACTGCAAATAAGGGTATCCAGTTAGGCAGAGCTAAGAGTGGGACAGAATGCAAAACGTCCCATCTTCTGTGTTACCCCATTCCCCAGAGCAAAGATGTCAAACTGTTTCTCCCCCTTCAGCTGAAAGCATACCAAACTGATGTGGAAAGTAGGTTGGAGCTAAGTAAAAGTTGCTTTGGGAAGCAGGGACTTAGAGAGGTACAGAGTGCGATCCAGCCGGAGGAGCTTCTGCTGGCACCAGGGAGAGGTGCCTCAGACTTCCCTGCGGGGGACTGAAGCCATTCAACTTACAGGTCCTATGACAATGCAAAGAGCATGCTCGTGGCAGCCTCCGTTGAAGCCATCAGCACAAGGATTTATTGGAAGGCAGGTAAAGCCGTCTCCCTTGTATCCCTTCTGGCAGCTACAGAAGACTTTCACCCCGTGCTGTGTGCATTCGGCCGCCTTGTGGCACCCACCATTGTTCTGCTTGCAAAGTTCTACAGCTGCAGGGGAAAAAAGAGAACAAGCAAGTAAAGTCTGCTTTTAAAGAGAATGTTCTTCATACAAACCATTGCTAGTCCTTTCCCACTAAAAACACTAGAATTTGGGGGAAAAAAGGCTGTTTCGGTTTCTTGAGGCATTACTGAATTTCTGTAAGTCTATCCCTTAGGGCTCTGAAGGCCTTGTTAAGATGTTCTTGATTCAAGAGACATGGTACCAACCCTCAGACTTCTGGCCAGGTTGACTTTGGAAGATGTAAGACACTTGGCTGAGAAAGAACAGCTCTTCATGTAGCTATATTGCCGGGGAACTGCCTTGCCTGCCATCTTAAAAGAAAAACCTTAGAATCATTTTGTTGGAAAAACCCTTTGATATCATTGAGTCCCACTGTAAATCCTCTGAGGGAAACCCAGCTTAAAACCCTGCTGTCTTCAAAACTTGACTGAAGTGCACTTATTGCCCGTGGTCCTGCTTGGTAAAGTGTGGAGAGGTCAGCCTTCTGATTTAGAAAAACCTGAACTCTCTACATCCTAACTTTGCTTCACCTGCTGCACAGTGGAAGTTTTTAGGTTGGACGGGTAACATTTCATAGTGATGTGGAGGAGGAAGGAAGCTGCGTTCTCACTGTGAGCGGGGTGGGAGCTCACCTGTGCATGTGATCCCGTCCCCTTCGTACAGGGGCTTGCACTGGCAGGTGTTGTTCTCTGTGCAGATGGCGTGGGCCGAGCAGCTCGGGGAGCATGCTGGCGGCAGAGCTGCAGGGAAGGCAGGACAGCTGAAATGAAAGAGCTCTTGTACCACCATGCCCTTGTTTCATGCTGAAGGAGAGCCCTTCATACCAGTCTGGCTAACTGGAAAACTTGTAAGAATTTTATCTTTTGACTGCCACAGCCCAAAGCCCCTCCACGGGGGAGGTAGGAACTCCCATTGCCATATCACAAAAGAGGAGACAGTGGGGTGAGGGGATTTGTCTTCAGTGCAGAGCAGAGTCCCTAAGTGTTCTTAGATGGCTCCTGACATTATTAACCCTTTCTCTCTTATCTATGGAATCCTTCTGATGAACTGCAAGTGCTTTCAGCCCATAGCTCCATGGGCAGAGTCTGGTGAGAGCAGCCAGAGACCTAGCTTGGTTTCACACAGCCGGCCAGTCCATCCTGTTTCACAGAAACATCGTCCTGTCCCCGAGTATCCTTCGTCACACTGCCCGTTGTTCTTGCATTCACAAGCTGGAAAAGAAACACAGAAGTCACTTGCAGAGTGGGAAAGGGGAAAGTCTTTCTTTAGAGAAACACCATCATGTCAAGTTTAGATATAGTATTATCCAGCAACAATTTATCTGAGCCTAACTTCATGGTATTTCACCATGAGGCCAGTCAAGCAGAGGACCAGACTTTCCAGAGTGGGTGAGCAATCTTCATCCTTGGAGGTTTGCAAGTCCTGACAGGGTAAGTCCTGAACAACAGGAGCTCAGAACTTACCCTGTTTTGAGAAGGGGTTGGACTAGAGACCTTCTGGACCCCCTCCCCACCTGAATTATGCTGTGGCCCTATGATTTTATCACCGGCATTGGTTCAATGTTCCTCTGAAAATGAAAATGAGTATTGATCTGCAGATTGCAGTGAAGTAGCAAACTCCACAAAGACCCGTGGCACGAAAGAGTTAATGGCTGAGCTGAAGACCCAGACAAATCAGTCCTAATGAGCAGCAGCTGTTAATTGCAGGGAGGCCAGATAAAAACAAGGTGTGTGGAGGGAGAGTGCTTGGTTGCTATGTGGGAGAAGGTTCAACTGAGTAAGGAAGTCAGATATGAGGTTAGTGAGCTTTGCTGTAAAATTACCTATTTTTTTTTTTTTAGGTTTCAGATATTTTTATGACTAAAAACTTTTGGATTCCCTCGGTTCCTTTTATAGATGAGGCTTTCCTGCTTCTGCCCTGCAACCTGAGGTGTGATGGTCTGCTTTAATCTATAGGTGATGTTTTTTTCCCCTCCTCTTTGGGCCCTGCAATATCTTATGTGCTAAATCTTTCTTAAAGAATTATTCATGGCTGTTTTATAATGTAATACTGCAGCATCCTTTATGGCCTCATCCTTCTTCCTGAAATATTGTTGTTTAAAGAAGTAAATTGTGTGGGATTGGTGGACCTGATTTTTTTTTTAATACCTGTTCTGCTGAAAAGGAGCTTCACTTCCTGCCTTTTTTTAAATTTTATCTGCTTAACTAATTTTTGGCTGACTTAAATCTACATCAAAAAGAAGGGGTTATAAGCCTTTTTTTCCTTAAATTTTGTAGTCTGGTTTCAGGCTAATGGTTCATACATTTTATGCTATGGCATGCTATAAAGTGGATGAATTGTAGGTAAGCATAATCCTGACTATCTGAGTCCAAGCCTGTTGTCTTGCCTGTATCCACCCATCCCGTGTGCCTCAGGAGCAGTACAGGTGCTCAGGGTTAGGATGGAAGCCTTAATGTTGTAACCTCTTATCCGAAGTGTCAGGAAAACACTTAACTTTAAAGGGGGATATTGATCCTGCTCCCACCTAGTTTACAATTAAAGCCACAGAGAGGTGGATTTTTGTGAGCAGTTGGCTGTCCCTCTTCACAAGCTGCCCTCATCTTGGTGTTCTTTTTCCTTGCAGAAGTAGTGCATGGCTTCAGCCTCTTGCATTCTGTTAGGAATCACATTGTTAAAATGCTGTCTTGAGCTTTATGGGGATGGAGGAGAAAGTTGTGCTGTGGCTAAAACCACTTGTTGCTGGAGGCCGTGCTTCTGGTCTGTGACTTATGTACGATGTACCATGTAGGAGGTCCTATGCAGACAGAGCCATGTAACCTCTGCACTCCTGGCCTTCTCCTCCTCCCTTCTGGGACCTTGTGCCATCCCCTGGTGTGAGGAGGCACCCAGGAAAAACGTTGATTTAAGTGGGAAGCATTCCTTGGCTTACTTAGAAACTCATTGCTGACAGAATAGTTTAGGCTTGACCTGGGCATCGATCTGGAAGGGGAACTCAAACGTACGCCTGCAGGTGAAGCCGTATCTGCCTGGCAAGCACAGCTCACACGCCGTCCCGTTGAAGCCGCCGGTGCAGTGGCACTCTCCTGTCCCCGTGTAGCCGTCGTCACAGGAGCCATGGCCATTGCATGGGGTCACTGGGCCACCCGGGCAAGCTGAAGTGTTGAAAAAGAAGAGTGGCTCTTTAGCTCAGGTGCATGTTTATTCATTGTCAGTATTGGTTGTCTAGTGCTCTGTAAAAATCGTTGAGCAGTAAATGCATCTCTGTTGAGGCGTGGAAAGGTGGCTGTGACACTTACAACTACTGTGAGCCTTGTGCTCTAAATTCCTTGTCATGCTTTCACAGCTCCTATCAGAGAGGTGCTGAGGGTCCTTCCAGCCCTGACTTGTGGATGCTGTTATCTGCCTGCTTCCTCATTCAGACCCATTTGGGAATGGCCAAATCGAGCTTTTCTTGTGTGGCTCTAGGGGTCTGTGTGCTGTCAGGGTGACCCTGAAGGGCACCTCAGGCTGGGATCTGCATGTGTCTCTGTGAAACTGGGACAGAGCAAGCTGGCAGGGCTATGTGTGGCTGGACTCATCTTCCAGCAGAGATGCTGACCTGGATTGTGACCCTGTGTGCCCTGGTGGGAGCCTAGTACTGTTCCCCTAAGGGCTGGCAGGTGAACAAGCATAGTTTGGAAGTGTCTGCTAACAAACTGCTGAGATGGAGCCTCCCAAACTGCCTCCACCTCTTCAGAACTACAACTTCTGAGCTTACTCTGCTGATGAGTGCATTTACCTGTGGCTGAGCAGTCATGCACTGGTTCTCAGGTGTGTGCTGGTGCTGCTGTGTGAACCTGAGTCTGTGTTTAAAGGACTTTCAGCTGGTGACTTGCTCTGCAGGACAGCCTTTACTCTCTATAGCATTCACCTGCTGCTACTATGGCATTTAAAACTTGCTTTAAATGTGAAGATGAGATAATCTGAATTGAAAAAGCAGTTACCACTTTGTGTTCTCCAGCTCTTGCAACCAAGTTCCCTCATCTTGCAGCTGGTGTCTTCTCATGCCCCTTATCCCAGTTCTCCCAGTTTTGCTTGCTGGGCACTACACAGCTGTACTGGGGAGGACGCAGGCTGGCCACGTGGGTGAGAATCCTACCTTGGCAGTCTGGCCCGAAGTAGCCCTTGCAGCACTTGGCTACGTGGATGACCATGGAGCAGTTCCTACGGCAACCATCCCTCCGTAGCCCATAGGACTCGTAGGTGCACCACTGGGTTCCTTCCTGTGTGTCACATGTGCAGAGAGTGGGGGGGCAAAACACAGGGAAATGAGTGCTGTCTGGAGGTTTGTTTTTTTCCTTTTTAAATTATAATTTCTGATGTTCATTGAATCAAAATGTGATGTGTGAAGCGTGTGGGTGTGGGACCTCCACCCTCTCTGATTCCTGACGTGCTAAACACTGTTAACGAGAGTGCAGCAGCTGAAGCACTTTTACAGTGGATGCTGTGTGAGACCAACAATCATCCCCCACCACCAGCACCTGGGTGTTTGCCCAGGGACAGCTTTGTCACTTAATAGTGTGGTAGCACTGGCAAAGGTCCTCTTTTATTTATTCTAAGAAACTTTTTCTGGTTTGCTTTTGTTAAGTACGAAGAAGAGCAGATTAGTCTGCCTACATGCAAGATATGAATGTATTACCTTTGGTTTTGTCCCTGGAGGGCATTTAGAGGTACTGAAACAGCTAGCACAATGCCCCTGGAAAAGGGGAGAAAAAAGCATATTAAAATAATGGCTACAAAAGACCATTTGGCTTCAACAAAAAGTCTGTTTTATGAGAGCAGAAAATATAAGTAGAGGAAAGGTAAAGCTTATTGCACTTAAAAAATTAATAGAAAACTCTGGAGAAACAAGATAGGAGAGTGACAACAACATTGTTGCAATAATTCAGTGTCACAAAAATGCAAGAAAATAGTTTTGATACCAGAATAAAAGTTCTGGAAGAAGGAATTGCTCTGGATTTAAAGAAGCAGGGAAGAGTTGGTGAATGTTCTTCAAATAAGGATTGACATGATGTGTATCAGAGCTGGATGTCTAATTTGGAGTA
Source organism: Platysteira castanea (assembly GCA_013397175.1). Lineage (NCBI taxonomy): Eukaryota > Metazoa > Chordata > Aves > Passeriformes > Platysteira > Platysteira castanea. The sequence continues at coordinate 219,587 of VYXC01012974.1, read as the reverse complement.
CAGAAAAATGCTTATTTCTCAGCAAGTGCTGACTGGATCTGAGGAAAATATATTTGTATAATTTCATTTAAAGGAATCATAAACAAAAGGCAACTTAAGCAGATGGGATATACATAATTGTTGGTTCTTTAATTGAAATATATGTTCCGATAAGCTTTTTTTAAGACCAACTACCTGAAAATTACTTCTAGGTAATTTTTTCATACATTCAAATTAAATGGAAGTAAACTTGGCCTTGAAACCATTTCAAGATGTCTTTCAAAATATCCCACTTGTGGGACCCATCAAAGTTCACAGAGGAAACTTCCTCCATGCTAACAGTGCCTGTTCAGGTGTGTCAAAAACAAGAACTGGCAGAGACTGAGAGTTGGCAGTTCTCTGTCTTGTGCCCCTCATACCCTGTGCTGCTGGAGTGGCAATGTTGTTCTTTTGTAATAGGGAACTTAGTAAATGTGATCTCTATGGACAAATCCGTAGTGTGATCTTCCACTAGCTTAGAAGCATGACAGAGATTTGTCCTTGCTCAGATTTTTTGCTTGCATGTGTAAGGTGCTTTTTAAATGGTCTTAGCTGAAACCACTTGTCCTGTGTGCTGCTTCCTGTGGATACAGGATTTCTGTTCTGAATCTCTCAGGCACTGTGCCGCACTTCTTAATCTCACTCTAACCGGTGTGGCAGACAAAGCCACCCTGCAGCACTGGGGCTTATTCTCAGAAGTACCAGAGCTGCAGGGAGTGTTACCCCGGTGCAGGTGGACACTGGCCCTCGGGCTGTGTCCTTGTCAGGGTGGGGGCCCCGAAGTGGGCACTAACCATGAACTCCACGGTGAGGAAGCTGTCGCAGCGTGCCCCCAGGCTGGGCTCTGTCAGCAGGCAGTTGATCCCGTAGGCGATGCCCCCGTCAAACTCCAGCTGCCGCTGCACCACCTTGCACTGTCCCTCGTTCAGGAAAAGGGCGCCCTGGGGGATGGCATGGGGAGAGGGAACACGGGAGGTCACGACCCGCTCCTCCTTGGGTTCCTGCTCTCTGTAGGAATGCTCTTGGGGCAAGGTGGTGTGTCAAGCTATCCTGTAAGTAAAACTGATCGCTATAGGGGCTCAAACCTGATTTTGGGGCCTCTCTTCCTATAGTTGAATGCTATAACCTCATAAGTGGGCAGATCTGTGTCTGGAGTACTGTGTCCAGCTCTGGGGTTCCCAATAGAGGAAGGACAGGGACCTATTGGAGCAAGTCCAGAGGAGGGCCAAGAAGATACTCAGAGGGCTGGAGCACCTCTCCTGTGAAGACAGGCTGAGAGAGTTGGGGCTGTTCAGCTGGGAGAAGAGAAGGCTTCAGGGAGACCCTTGAGCACCTTCCAGTCCCTAAGTGGGGATTCATGAGAGTTGGAGAAGGATTTTTAACAAGAGCATGTAATGATAAGACAAGGGGTAATGGCTTTAAACTGAATGAAGGTGGGTTTAGATTAGGTGAGTTAAATTATTTACTGTGAGGTTGGCGAGACGCTGGAACAAGCTGCCCAGAGAGCTGTGGATGTCCCATCCCTGGATTGGACAGGGTGAATGGGACTTTGAGCAACCTGGCCTAGCGTGAGGTGTCAGTGTCCATAACAAGGGGGTTGGAAATGGATGATCTTCGAGGTTCCTTCCAACCCAAATCATCCTCTGATTCTGTGCTATCTATCTCTTCTGAAGAGGACAGAGTATGCCAGTCCTATGTCTACAGGTTTACCTTTTGCCTATTTAGACTGAAGTGCTTGCCAGGGATGATCTGATACATTAGCAAAGAAAAATGTGATATTCTTGTGGTTTATCAGGCTGTGTGCATGCCTGCAATCTTAGCCTGTAAGCACTTACACACCAGTGTTTGCATGCAGATGCTGCATTCTTGGGGTTCAAAACAAGCTTGATCTCAGTGGTTTTGCACTGGTGTTCTACTGTAGATGTTAGTGTGCTGCTACTTCAGTTTCAAGATAACTGAGAGCTGTTTTGAACAGATAACATCTTACAACAAAGCAAATGACAGCTCCAAAAAGTCCTGCAAATCATCTAGCATCTGTTGGTGTGGCTCTCGGCATGTAGTGGTGATGACCAATGAAGTTTTGGTGCCCCAGACCATCCCTGGTAGCTGTGTGAAGGGACAGTGGGGTCTGCAGGAACGGATCCTGCACTGGGGTGGGGGATAAATGTGCCAGTAGAGTGAACACTTACGATCTCCCCGTTATCCCCACAGCTCACACTGAGGTTGGAGCCCTGCAGGGTCTTCAGTGGGGCGGAGCTGGGGAGCTGGTAGGCCAGCACCTGGGAAGGAGAAGGGGAGATGCACATGTCTGGGCTTGGAGGTTTTGGCTGTGGCAGGGCTCCCAAAAGAGCAAGGGCTTACCGCAGCATCACGGACAACGTGGAATTTGAGGTACTGCACCAGTTTGTCGGTGTTGGACTTCTTGAAGAGGAAGTCCTGCTGCTCCTGTGGCAGCCCACGGATGGCTGTGTCTGTGGGCCAGAAGAGCGTGACGGGTTTGTGAATGGGATCATTGATCAGCCCAAGCAGGTTGTTTTTCTGCAACACAGCAAATATTGGGATGGAAGATTAATTCTCTGTCCAGAGTGACACTGAGCCTGTGGGGTGAATGTGTGGTGTAACTGGGGTGTAGTGCTCTGTGGGCTGTCTGGTCAAAGCCTGCAAATACCTTGACTTTGAAAACCAGATGCATGAGTCGAGCTGATATACAGAAGGACAGAGCTGAGTGGGGAAGGGAAAGGTGGCTGTGGGTCTGCTTGACATCTCCCCACCTCTGTGGGAGTGTCACTGGCAGTGACAGGGGCTGTCGTGTACTGTATTGTGAGCCCTTTGGTTCTGCTGAACAAAATCCTGCCAGTGATGCCATGTGCTGTGTGTGTGCTATGGTCTTTAAAAAAGATTGTTTGCAACCTTTTCCCGACGGCTCCCGTCTCTTGTGTCCTTACCTCTAGCAAACTGCTGAACAGAATGTACCCATGCTTGGCTGCAACCATTTTAAGACTTTCCTACAAAGAAAAAAAAGCAAGTAATTTACCTAAGAAATACATTATTTGAGTATTAAAAAAGCAGATAAGGGCTTGCTTTTCCCTGTAAGTCACTTTTTGTTATAAAATCAAAGCTGCTGTAAAAGCCCTCTGCAGAAATCCTCTTATACCGTCTTTATCTGTAATCCCAGTGAATTTGAAATGTATTATTGAATATTTATTCAGCACTGTCAGACAATATTTGTATAAGACCTTTTTAACGTTACTTTTTTTTGTTGACTTACATGATTTATATATCTGACAGGAACTGTGGAAAAGCCCCTGGGTTGGGAATGCTGATAAGCTGCACATACCTTCTTGAGGGGGAAATCCTGCATATGTGATGGGACCAGAATTTGGTTTATGACATGGATCACACCATTTGTGCCAACAGCATCACTGAGTATAATTTCAGCTTTGTTGTTCAAAACTAGTGAGTCCTGGAAAGGCAACAAAAACATTTTTTTTGGTGAAACCTAGTGGGAAAGTGAGGCTGATGCTGAATTGCTTTGATATAATGAACCCAGACCACCTTTTCTTTGCAGCAAACAGTACTTTCAGCTTTAATAAATTGCCCTTTGCTTTTTCAAACTTGCATCATGTTCATAAAGCTATTTTATCCTCGGATAAAATAGCTTATGTCAAAGCAAGGGTTGTACAACCCCACTCTTGGCATACCGAGTGAGTGCCGAACACTTCAGCTGAACAGGCAATCTTATTTGGAAGTCATTTATTTATTTTTGTTCATCAGAGGAGGAAAGGGAATCAGTGAAGTTTTTAAAAAAGCTGAATGTGAGTAGACTGTTTTACTGTTCTGTTCCCCGTCTCTCCATGCTGGGTTACCTGGGAGTAGCTGATGTGTATCAGGTCACCGTGGAGAGAGGTGACGTTGGTGATGGCTGTCAGGTCCTTGTACAGCAGATTGGCACAACCCACCATGTGGTACCGGAGCACCTGAGCCATCACTCCCTTGGCAGTCCAGTCCGTGACCTGCAGTGGGAGGTGGAGGAATTGAGAAACAGCTGAGAGGGACATCTGAAGCAGAAAGCTCATGGACAGCTCACCCACAACGCCTGCCCCTTTTACTTACTCGTGGGTCGCTCTTCAGTACGTCTGTGTGAGGGACAAACAGAGTGAAAGGGCCGGGGCCTGTGATATCTCTGATGGACAAGGCCTGCCAAATTTAAGAGGAGAAAGCAGCAATGAGTTAATGCCTGTGATGCCACATGGGCACTGTCCTGTGGAGGAGGTGGTGCCCGCAGCCCCATTGCTGCCACATGTTGAGTTCTTGTCCCTGCAACTCAAGGATGAAACTCCTTGTGTGGACCTTGACTCCTAGGTTCCTCTGTAACCTCTGCTCACACGTATTAAATTGAAGATTTTGGGTTTTTGACTTGTAGTCACATCTCTATCTCCTCTGCAATAACAAACAGGAGATGAGGGAATTTGATGAGGAGTACTAATGGACTTGGGCTGTTGCAGGCACTTTGCAACGACCACTGACAAGCTAAAATAAGAAGAGAGCTCTGCTAAAGTGAGAGGAAGCCACCTGTCTACCATGGTAGCAGAACTGAAACTGGATTATAGGTCTTTAGGTTAGCAGGCTAGTGTACAGGTCTGTGCTGCCCTCAGGCTTCTGGTAAAGAGTGAATTGCTGTTGCCAGTCTCCAAAAATCAGTGAGAGCTGGCTGCACACTGGCTGTCTTGCAAGACAGAGCACCCTGTGATGTTCCAGGGAGGCAACTGAAAATATTGCCATTTGGAGATGCAGAAGGGGTAGTAAATGAGTAGTATGTTCTTGCTTCAGAATTCACGAGAGATGTGCTGGCAGATCTCAGACTGTGAACGGGTGAAAGCTCCAGTTTTATGCCCAGTCTGGAGGCTTTACATTCCCATGGGACCTTGATCTTGATCATTAATTCTCTAGATCAATAATACTATTTTGGTGACCGTTAATAATTTAAATCAGAACACCTCATGTATTAGTGACTGGTAATCCAAATCCAGCCCCAATTACACTGAAGGAGGTTGGTACACACCAGATTCTTGCTGCTTCACTCCCCTCTACAGTCTTGGTAGAAAAAAAAGGAGGAGAACCCCCCTCCCCCCAAAAAACCCCAACAAACCACAACCACTCAACCTTTTCTTACCTCTAAGTGGTAATAAAACTTAGATGTGTTGGAGTTCCTGAGAAGTTCCTGAAATTAAGAACGAGACTCTGTAACAGTGCTGTAAATGCATTTCTCAGAAAAGCAAGGGAACTTCTGGTTTGGAGTAAGTGCTGCATATCTGTATTTCTTCTGTTCTGTTCTTACCTTACTCTCAAAGAGAAGGCTTCTTAGAAACCCAAAACTCCCTAGTACTGCACTCATAATGATTGTTCCACCAGGGTTTTCTTTTTTTTTTGCTTTTGCAGTTAAGGTTATCTTGCAGCGTCCTGTTCCTATTTCTGGTTTCTTGGATTGGGATAATTTCAAATTTGTCCAAGAAAAAATGGCATGTTTCAACCATTGTATTAAGTAATTATGTGAAGAAAAATAGGAGACAGCAAACATGTGAAGCACTTTACCTGAAAGATGTTGCCTCGGCACTTAAATCCATCCCCAATGTAGTTAGGTTTGCAAGTGCAGGTCCTTTCTGTCAGCTCAGTGTCATTACAGATGGCAAATTCACTGCAGCCTCCATTATTCTTGTAAGAACAAAGTTTAAAATATATAAATCCTTCACTACCAGGTGTATAAACCAATTTTAATTCACCATTTCCCCCCTGCTTCATATGTATAATTTAGAAGGGCTTAATCACAAGATCTTTTTGAAACCACATCTTTCTGGAACATCTGATGGTGTATATTTTCTTGAAAACACTAGAGAGCATGTAGGCTTTATAAAAAATCAGCTTCCTTTTATGCAGAGGGTGTAGTTTTGATTCCATCCTTATATATTTAGTTCACGATGCTGTAAGGATGCAAAATACTGGCAAAATAATCTGTGCCTTAGGGACAAGTCTTAACTTCCCTGCCAATGCAGCACTGACTTACTCTAAAGGGAACTATTTACACACTGTAAATCACTGTGATAGTGCCAGCAGCCTGGATTTATGGAGGAGCACTAGCACAGGACTGTCTGTTTTTCCTCATCTATCCAATAGCCCAGGTCAGCTGGAGCAGGGACTTGCCTTGTGCATGTAGGCTTTATATCTCCTGTCTGCACCTGAGTCCACTGCCAGTGCAACTTTGGGCCTGGAGCAGTGGCTGCATCTCACCTAGCTGCCTGCCTCCAGAAAGCTCCCTGTGCTAAACCAAGGTGTTCCTCACTCAGGAGAAGCATGCTGGGGCTCAGAGCTCTGCTCAGCCAGGAGTAGGTGCTCCCCTGTTAGCACCTCAGCTTGCAAGTAAGTTTTTATACTGGGCTTGAGAGCAAATTGGGGAAAATCGAGAAGCTCTTTATTTCCCCTTCTTGTACTTGTTTCATGGTGTCCTTTTTGTTGCTGGTCATCTCAGGTATCCTTTCCCACAGGCCATGAGAGGAAGCAGAAGCTCCTTTGGGAGCTACTAGTGGGGCCTGACTTGACAGGTCAGAGAGATGCCTGGCTGTAAGCAGTGGGTTTGGGTGGATTTGCTATGGTTTTGGCTTGGCTTAGGCAGGCTGTTGGCAGCATTAGCTACGTGTGAAGCTTTGCTGCATAGAGGTTTGGTCGTCCTGGAGTCAGGTTAGCCTCTGGTATGACATCGATGCTCCTCAAGGTGATCTTTACTATTTAATACGTAATTAGCCAGGCGTAATTAGTCAAGTGGAAGCAGAGCTGCTGGGACACAGCACAGGAAAAAGCAAGAGAACACAAAACCATAGGGAGCAGTGGCTCAAAACTTTAAGCTCTCCTTACTCCAGCTTCTGTTTTTGCCCTTGCTCTTTCATCTCTGCAACCTTTCAAGGTTGGAGAAAGCCAGCTGCCAGGCCAGGCTGGGAGGGTGAGAATTGTTGTTACTGTGCTCAGAGCACAGAGGGTTAATGTACATGGGAGGGTGGATCTGCCCCTGCTGCAGCTTGCCAAGAGGCAGAGTAGTGCAGCTGGTGCAGAAAATCACCCCGATTGCCAATGCGTGTCTTGCAATGTGTGAGCCAGCTTCTGCAAAACAAATGTGGCTAACTCCCAGCCTGCAGTGACCCGTGAGAGACAGAACGGGGAATGCCATGGGATGTCCTGAGCTGGGTGGTGGGGAAGGAAATGGTTTTGTTGGCTTTTTGTAGGAACTCTGTATGACAAATAATTTGCTGACTTAGGTTTTAGCACTACAGACCAGGGCCTGTTTCTCTGGATTGGATTTGAAGTGGGTTATTTAGGACTCAAGGATGAGTCCAGGCTGTCACTTGAGTTATGTCCAGGCTGTGGTCGAGGAAAAGCCCTTCCTGTATATTTAGTTTCTCTCATAGTGACAGCACTAAAGCAGGTACTGAACCAAGAATATTTACAGATTAGCCAAGGTAACATAAATTGATTCTTTAGCACACCCAACTTAGTTTAGAATGCCTACAACCCCCAAAAGGAGATAATGATTATAATGAGACCTTAAATTGTCTCCTTAAATGGATACTCACTTGTGAACACAGACTGATATATGTGCATATTTTGCCATCTCCAGAATATCCCTTCAGGCAATTACATACTGCCTACAAAGCAAAATCAGAAAACATGTACACATTGAAAAATGCTTCAAATTTTTTTCAGCACATGTATGTGTCGTTTACTTTTTTCCCAGATAATTTCGTGGTGAAGTGATGTGCAATTTATTAAGCTAGAAGTACATCATGTCTCCCACACCAGTTTCTTGGCCAGTATGAGCAACCATAAATTGAGATTGGGAAGTGACAATTCTCAATAGGCTCTGTCTTTTCCCTGACTATCCATATCTGGTCTCCTCTCTGCTGTCCTGGTTATTTGAAGTGACCCCTCTGACATCTGTACGTTATTTTCTTGCCGACAAAACAGGCTAAAGCCCTGATTTGTTTCCCTCATGTTTTTTGCATAGGTTGGTATTCCCCTCTCATCCCTTTCCTTTGCCTGCTTTTTTAAAGTGATGAAGTGTATCTTCAAAACACACCTGGAATTGTATCCTGATGTTACTGGCAACTTCCCATGCAGTGGAAATGCATCTGACACTTTGTCCTATTTACTTTATTTTGCACTTGAAGTTATCATGAAGATGAAAAGTAATTGCAAAGAAATGGATTATATTCTCCAAATCACTGCCTAATGGTTCTCAAATTGGAATTTACATTTAATGTGCAGGAAATTGAAAATTTAACGAGACTTCTACAGCAGAAATAAAACTGGGAGACAGTCTAATTGCAGTGTTTTTGTACCTCCTGGATGAGTGAGAGCCCTACAGAAAGCAGATGCATTTCTCTCCTATAGATTTGCCTTTCCAGTGCTGGGATTTTGTAGTGGAGTAATTTTGTTATTACTCTGATGTTAATTACATTCTCATAGGTAAGAAAGAAAAAAGAAACAGGTTGTAGCTACTACTTCTAGGGATCTAGGGATCGGCAGAGAAGAGTGTGGATGCTGGAATGCTGTAACCCCTATGCAAGAGCTATGATTTAGGCCATTTTCTTTCCTTGTGAATACATTTGAGCTGTGTGGAGAGAAGGGGTGATCTAAAATGGAATTTTTCCACAAACAGTTTTTAAAACAATAAAAGAAACTTCGTCTAGCAATACTTTCAGACTGACATGTTTTCATATCAAAACTTCCCAAGAAGGAGGAAAACAACCACTTGAAATAATAAAACACTGCTTTCCTCTGCAGTTTTGGATTTCTTTCACTGAAATAGATTTTTTTTTCCATGTTTGTCTGTACCCCCTCGCAAATGCCTCTTTGAGGGAAACGTATACTTTTCAGAATTGTTATGAAATTCACTTTTCTATTTAAGAACGAAGCTGATGTGGGGAAATCTTTCTCTACCCAGCGACAAACACTTGACTAGGCTTATTTTTCATCACTAACAAAGTACTCACTTGATTGGGTCCAGTCTGCGTGCATTCTGCATTTCTATCACATCCACCACTGTTCACCAGACAAGGGTTGATTTCTTTATAAAATAGAAACAGTGTAATAAAGAGAGAGTAATTCTGAAAACCCAAGGAGGAAGAATTTTAAGTAAAGCATACTAGGAATGCAGATTCATGACAAAATTCATTCCCTCAGCTACGTAGTACATCAGTCTAGGTCTTCAATTGTCTTGGTGAAGGCTAAAGCCCTGCCAGCAGCATTTCTGACACCAAACCTGGAGAGGCACGGTATCAAAAAGTCTTAGCTTGTGATGGTCAGAGGAGTGCGTGTGTATCAAGCTGCTGAAGATGGTGTTATCCTTGCTAGAGGCAGATGTTGCCTGATAGGATTTGGTGTCACACCACGCTGCTGCAGGTGCATGGTTTGCTGAGTAGCACCAGCCATGTGGCAGGAAGAGATGCCTTTGGCATCAGGGGATATGGTATCAGCAAGCTGCACTTCTGGGTCAGAGGGGAAGAAGGACCATCCCTCCCCAGGAAAACTCGCTCCTGTGCTTTTCCCCTGTGTCATCTATGAGACAGGGCCAGTGCTTACCAATGCAGACGATCCCATCTCCGGTGTACCCGGCGCTGCAGACGCAGGCTCTGTTTCCTGGTGTTGTTCTCCTGCACTCTGCCTTGGCAGAACAGCCACCGTTGCTGCTCTTACAGGCATCAATAGCTGAGCAGGACAACAGCAGAGATTAAACCAATGTGCTGGACTAGCTTCTTGATTCTCATGATAATCTGTCTCCATCTTTTAATGGGTTTTACTAATGTTTTTGGAACACAGGGTCTTTCTGAATTAAGAGGCCACAGACTTCTTCAGTGCCAAATATTTAATACGTATTATTGTTTCAAGAGGGAAAGCTGAAATGATGTTTCTAATCTGGAATGTTAGAATTCATCCAGGACTGATTTTCAGTAACTTTCCATCTTCCAATTCTGCCCATTTCAACAAAACACCAAAAAAAGGGATGTTTGTGTTCTTCTCTAATTTAAACAACCATTTAAGTGTTCCCAGAGCTTGACATTTTCTGCACACAGATCATATAACTTCTCTTGCAGGAGATCTAGAGCATAATGTCACCTAGTCCTCTTGTGGCAGAAAGTCCTGGTTGTCATTCAGATGGATACTCATCCTGTTTCTCCAACTCTGGATGAGCTGGATGCTCACAACTTGAGAGCAGGTAGGGAGCCTTGTCTGGTCTTCAGTGTGACTCAAATCAGCCTGAATATTGCTTTAATTTTTCCTACAAATTATCCTTTATTGCTATTTCAGCAATTTCAGACCAGGAATTTTTTTTTCCTGTACCTAATTTTGCCCAGGAATCCTGCATAGGAGAACAAGGGTGAGCATGGAGTCACTATGGGTGACCTGTGTCACCCAGCTCTTCTGCACGTGGGGAATTGCCCCCCAGTAGGTTAAAATAGATTTGGCTGTCTTGTGCCAGAAGAGAAAATGAAAACAGGTAGTAAGAGTGCTAAAGTCTGGGATTAGGACCCTGCCAGCCATTGTGAGTAAGTAGAAAAATGGGCTTCTGTTCTGAAAAGCACTGGTATTTTAATCAGCTAAGAATTAAGAAAAAATTACAATTAATTATGATTATTGTATCTGGAAGCAGTTTTTTTTTGATAACCCAGACTCTTGGAGGAATATCTAGGCTAAGGTGCTGTTGCTCCTTTCTGAGGGTCTCTTAAATCTCTCTAGGCTAAAGAAATGGATTTTACCATACCAGAAATCTGAGCAAGTTCAGAAAGCTGAGGAAATAGTAGAGCTACAAGCTTCCAATAGCTGGAAGTGTTATCGTACCCTGAATTAGCCTCTCTTTGCTGGGCTTTGTTGGGAAAGGGAATAAAAGTCACAAACCAGGTTTCATTACTCTGCAAACAATGGGGCTGGGGCTGTGCACAGCATGTTCCCTTTTCTCTGGTCTCCCTCAGCACAATGCCTCGCGTCTTGGAGATTTGGAGCCCTTTGTTTGCTATGAATCCGCACCTGTTGGGCTGCTATTTGTTTTGAGGGAACTGGCAACAATTCCTGCTTTTTAACTGGTGCATAGGGAAGTGCTCATCTCTCACCAACTCTACTGTGACCAGAAAGTGCTTCAAGCATGGTTCTTTGATGTCTTTTTTTTAATTTTCAAAAGGGGAGAAACAAAGTTCACTTGCCTGTGCAGAATGTCCCGTTCCCCTCAAACCCAGCTGCACACTTGCAATAGGCAGTGCCATTTGATAGGAGAAGACAGCTAATGAAGGAAAAGGAGGGAGGCAACATTTAAAAGAGAAGAAAAAATTGGTCAGGTCTTTTGTATAGCCCTTGTTCTGTCAGTTGTTCTGAAGGCAATGTTGCATAGAAATAACAAGGCATTTAACCATACAGTAAGAGGTAGTTACAACCATAAAAATGGACCTAGTTGGACCAAGCTTTTCAAATATGTTTTGGATGTATTAATTCAGGTACTACAATTCCATGCTTTAGTCTTTGAGTATCCCGTTTTTTTTTTTTTTTGGTGCAGAACTCCAGAATTTGCATGTCTACTCATCCAAAGAGCTGTGCACAATTTTTTTTTGTGAGCACAGTTTATAGAGGGATGCAGCAGCACTGATGCACAGGGGAGGGAGCCTGGTATCTGAGTTCTCTGTGTTTTTTTTTTTTTTTTTTAATGGACAATTTGGCCTTCTGTATGCAAGTATGTGAGTTTACTGCCCTGTGAGCTCTGTGCAACACAGGGATTGCTCCGTGGTGTCACCCAGGGACAACATCACAATGCAGCCAGCACAATTTATCACTCCCCCATGCTCCTGCCATGCCTCCATCTAGCCTCACACCTACAGGTGTATGTCAGTGGATGAAAAATACACAAGAGAAGAACAATCTCCTTCTGTCAGAAACACAGTCTTGATTCCAGAACATGTAAGGTCCCCATGAGCAAATTTGAGAGTGTAGTTTTTCAAAAAAACCTGGTAAAATATTGCTACTGTGAACTGAAGGTTACAAACACACAGGGGAGAGAATGACCTACATCTGGGAAAAAGGGGGTTTGCCCCTCTGGTTTCTCAGATCCTATGGAAGAGGTGTGACCAAAAATGTGGAGTCTTTTTAGCCACCTTTCCTTGTTTTTTTGAAATGTCTTGGCTAGTGTAAATCTTGCTGTCTGGTCAGTGGTGAGGGGACAGATGCACTTCAGCAAATGCCTCAGTGGGGCTCACCTGCTCCTTTGCAAACTAGTTAGTGTCCCAATATTGGTGTTGAACTGGTGAGAGCATTTTTTTGCTGCTGTTGTTTGTATATTTTGATGTGAAGAGGGGAGCTTTGAACTTTTTGGCTTCATCACCACATACATTAGATTTACATTGCTCCTTATCTCTGTGAGATATCCTGCTGAGAAGTCATGAGCAAGGTAGACTACAGTTTTTTGCCTTGCAAGAGATCCCCTTTTTCTCCCCTCTCCTCTAAATAAGTACATTTCATACATACTTAGCACTGGTGTGGCATGAGGCGTTACATGCGTCGTCTTTGATTTCTGCAAGTGGAAAAAAAAATGGAGTGGGGATCAGAACCTTTTGGGTCAACATCCTTCTAGGGTTCAGAGTCTCTTGTTCCCACCATGTGGAGCTGGAGTCTGAGTTCTGCATCAGGCAAGTGTGCTCTCAGTCTCTATAGAGACTCCATCTGTAGAGTCTGTATAGATCAGTGGATACCACTTAAATCCACTTGCAAGGAAGAGTTGTGTCATATTGTCAGGAAAACATCGCACCTGTTGTCATTTATCTGTATTTAGTCTGGCGAATCTTGCATAATATTAGTTGAATTATATAAGGGTAGGTTTTCTGAAGGAGCTGAATTTTTTCTCAGACACAGCAACTATAGCAACCCTCTTACAAACCTCTACTTATTAGTAATTATTTCCTGGGAAAATGTAAAACTGATCTTGAATGCTATTATTAATGTATTTGTAACATTTTGTAATTTTATACTATTATAGGTAGAGTTTTGAAATAGTTACTGAATACATTTTAATTATGTCTAAATAGAATATAATTTGATTGGATATATGAGCTGGATTAAGCCAGCAAAAATGATTTATTTGTTAATTATTTTTTATTGCATTAGCAAGAACATAATTTAATATCTGGTGTTGTATAGCTAAATCAACTTATTGAAGCACTTGAGAGGCTTTTGATCTGAGGGTCAAAATTTGCTGGATAATCATGCTCTGGAAAACATATAGCTTTAATAAACGGGATATTCTTTTGCAGCAGATAAAGGGTGACACAGGTAGAGAATTTGCTAAGTAAGCGTTTCAGTATTGTGAAACTCTGCCCCCCTAATAATACAGTAATTAATTGCTGTAGCACAGGAATGTGACCTGTATTTCACTGCATATTGGGAAGCTGCACTGGGATCTGACCGTGGCTGTAGTTCTGTCGTTTTCTGAAAAGCTCACTTCTCACCCCAGAACAAAGAAGACAGGACACTCACCAGTCTCACATGTCACTCCTCTCCAGCCAACGTCACATTCACAGGAGCCGTCCCCGTCGATCCCGCTGCTGCATTTCCCATGGACACAGGTGCACACTGTGGGAGAGATGGGGGAAGCCACTGTCCCTGGCAGTGTAGCAGTGTGTGCAGCAAGGGGCAGGAAGGACAGCAGGGGTGGCCCAGACATCACCTGCTGATGGCATTTTCTGCTCTAGGCTGTTTCATCGCTTTGTCTTGTGCCTTTTGGTTTCTATTTACACAATAACTCTAAATTCAAACTGTGCTTCTCTTCCCTCTATTCCCAAATGCAGGGTCTGAAATTGTACTTTAATGGGAAAGAATTGATGAAAAATGGCAGTGCTAAAGAGGTTTTCTCTTGCTGGATGCTGTTCCAAGTCTGTAATGTGCCAGAGTAGAAGGCACTGTCTTCAGCCAAGGGATTAGAGAGAAAACACCATTATGGGGAAAGAAAAGAGGTTAATGATGTTTTTAAAGACTGGCTTACCACCCTGGAAGTGCTGTACCTTTCTAGAATCTAGACTGAACACAGTTAGAAGATAAAAGGGGAAGGTGCGGTCACCTGACCAGACCAGCAAAGCTCCTGCGTGGTTTGGGGACGCTCAGTACCTTGGTCACAGTTGGGGCCGTATTTGCCCTGGCTGCAGCTCTCGCAGGCCGTGCCCACAAAGCCCTCCTCGCACTGGCAGGTGCCCGTGCCGTTGATGCCGTCCAGGCACACGCCGTTCCCGAAGCAGGCGCTCCCGGCTTTCCCTGGGCAGGGCTGGCACTGCTGGCCGAAGAACCCCGCGCAGCACTCCCTGGTCTGGAAACCCAGAAAGGCTGTGCTGAGGGTCAGGGTAGCAAGCAGGGTGAATGAGAGATCTGGATTTTTGTAGTGATAGGACCAGAGGGAATGGCTTCAAACTGAAAGAGGGTGGGTTTAGTTAAGTATAAGGAAGAAATTCTTTCCTGTGAGGGTGGTGAGACACTGGCACAGGAGGCCCAGGGAAATTATGGATGCTCCATCCTTGGAAGTGTTCAAGGCCAGATTGGATTGGGCTTTGAGCAACCTGGTCTGGGGGAACGTGTCTCTGGGCATGGCAGAGGGGTGGGAGTGATGATATTTAAGGTCCCTTCCAACCCAAATTAATCTTTGATTCAGCGATTTTTAGCAGTACATCAGCTCTGCTGGTCTGTGACCACGCTCCTCAGTGTGCCAGGACTCAGGCTGTCACCCCCAGTCCTTGGTGGGATCCAGGTACTCTTCACCACCCCAGGGAAATGTGGACAGAATTGCTAGGGGCAAGAATAGGGTTACCCTTCCCAAACCTGTGCTCCCTCTGCACCACGTCAGCTCCCGGCCCTCCCTGTGCTGCAGCTATCATCATTCTTTAACCTTTCCATCTCTGCTGTGTCCAGAATAAAGGCCAACATATATTCAGGACTATAAATAATAAACATATTGTCAGGAACAGCCTTGACATGCTGTGTGTGCTTAGTGGGAATTATGAGGAAGGTGAAGCTCAGGGAAGGGGGTTCCTGGTCTTTACCCCAATAGAAAGAGTGAACTCACAATGATGGTTTTAGCACACTTGGGCTTGCACCCGATCTGGATGGTGTACAGTCTCATGTGGTTTTCTGTGAGGACACAGTACTTCTTCTCCCCTGCCTGGGCAAATATTGGAGAAACAGATGCACTTCTGAATAATATTGATTTTCAGCTACTTTCAAATGTGTTAAAAATGGGACATTAAATTTATGCGTGCTGTGCACTGACTCACACATTCACAATTAAAATGAAGGAAATGCTTTTAGAAATAAAAATGTATTAGTTAAATAATTACTAGTGAACATATGATCAGCTTAACTCAGTGTCTTGTGGTGTTTTAAAGATGTCTAAAATTGCCTTTGCTCAGAGCTGAACAGATTCTACTCAGAAGTTTTGCAACCATTTTTTCCCAGTTTTCGTATTTTCTGATCCTTCTAATTCTTCTTTGAAAACTGAGTTATGAAGTTCTGCAAAAACAGCTGTTGAAACATTATCTTCTAGGTCTGAACACAATTGGGAAAGATTACTGAAGAAAGCTTTTGATCTCAGTACACACTTGTGAGGAGATTGAGACAAGCTGTTCATTGTAAAGGAATTGTCAATGAGTTTAAGTTTTACCCATGAGGACCTAAATTTGGTTTTGCCAGTCAAGTACTTTGATGAGGTGGATGGGACTTGATCTGCTTTGGAATACTATTACTGGCATAATTAATTAAAAATAATAAATAATAAAGGAAAATATACTTATGTAATCCCAGTGGAGGGGCTTTCACAGATAAGTTAGGTACAAAGAAACTCTAAATTTAATCTGCAGTTCTCATGTGTTGGACCTGGGCATCCAAAGTCTCTATAATCTCCGAGTCTCCTTGTGACCATAACTCACAGCATATTGCTGGGGAGGGATTGAGTTTGCCCTTCTGTACATCTCTGATTTGAAGGGCTCAAAGCTGATTCTGTAATTTCTTCTGGAGCCAGCATACTCCAGACCACATTTAACTCCCTTAATTTTGCATGATAGAGGTAAACCTTGCAGTTTGAGGAGCCTTTAGTTGTTCCAGTGCATATGGGAAACTGACCTTGAAAGACAAAATTGTTTTTAAGCTGCTCTTCTGCTACCTTGATCCTAGGTAGATTTTTTTTAAAAAAAAATCTCTAAGGTCAGGCTGGAATGAATATGTTGACTATAAGCAATATGTTAGTAGCCTGTAGGAAATACTATATATTTTGTTGAAACTGAGGCAATTATATTAAAACCAGGATTGAATGCATCTATAGTCAGTTTTGATGTAAAAAACCCAACAACCCTAGAATTAATGAAAAAATACTTACTATTTCTTTTGTTCCTGGAGGACAACTTGATGGTTGTGAACAAATTCTGCACTTCTCCTTAAGCAGCACAAATGAGAGGTAGTTAACAGGCTGTATAGAGCTGCAGGCAGCTGGTTTCACAGAAAAAGCATGATTTCCAGCCATATTTCTAACTCTATTCCTTGAGGTGCAGTATCAGGATAACCCCTTTGTTAAAGATGGTGAGAGAAGCTGTCCTGCTCAGCAAGGAAGGACATCCCTACGAGTAGCTCTGTGGGGACACCCATCCCCCAAGGGGAAGAAGGAAAGATCATTTTATCATTTTTATTTGCTCTTCTAAAGTGATGCTTCCCACTTTAGAAACAAGTGGCCTGGCTACAAAGATGCAGAATAATGCATTATTACTATTCACTGAATATTAGAGCTCAGGAATTTCTTACTCCTGAGCTACTCGGATTATATTTTATCGAGGCTGTCAGAACACTGATTTCAGGACCAAAGCTGTCCTAAGAGATGCTAAAACTCTGGTAGGAATATCCTTTGTGGAAAATGTGTGCATTCCTTGCTGGGAAGTAGTATCACATGTCATACACATTTGAGCTGTGTTTGGCTATAGGCCTCTCTGAGGGGCCTTAAAGCATCTCTATGAGCAGGACCACTTACAGTGATCACAGTGTTATTGATATCACATCTGTTCTTCTGGATTTCCAGGACCTTTCCCAATCCATGAATAATTCCTTTGTCTGTGGCAATGTTTGCGTAGCTTATAGGAGCATCATTTATGTACAGCTGCAAAAGACGTGCAATCAGTTAGAGAGCAGCAGAGGTGTTCCATGGCCCTGTGGTAACCTGAGCAGCAGGAGGTGGAAGGAAGAGAGAAATGCATAGGGATCACTCAAGGAAAACCAACAAAGGTGGTTAACATCAGGCACTTGCTCGTATTCCAGCTGCTGCATTTAACTGCTTCACTGGACTGGAAGGCATGGGAAAAGCATGCCAAAAGGTGGATTTGTTGTGCCTGCAGCATGAGGGGCTTCAGCTCCCAGCAGCTGCTCTTTCAAGGAGGATTTTCATCATCTCAATGCTACCCCACACTCTCATTGCGCTCTCACCAGCAACAATCCCACTGCAGGTGCTTTTTCAAGGATCAGCTGTGGGCAGAGCAAAGAGCAAGGCTGAAATTCTGTGGGTGAGAAGCTTTCTGTCTTCCTTTGCCTATGCCCAGAGCAAGTTCTGGGACAGAGAAGGAGGACCAAGTTCCCTTCCTGGCCTTGTCTCTTAATCTTGTTTTGCCTGATTTTTCCATAAGTGGTGTTGAAAGGCGATTCATATTTGTTGCCCAGTACTTTGAACTCCAAGGATTGAAAGTGGACTAAATCCCCGGAAAATAGAATTAGTGTTTTATAATTGAGGGCAGGTTTCTAATAGCTCTTGGAAGTCAGATTAATGGCTCCTTTGGAATGCAGGCTTGTACTTGCTAGAGACAGATGTCTAAAATTCAATGCTAAATGTGAACAGCACTACTGAAATCAAATTCAATCGAAGATACCTCCAAGGGTGACTTTGAATTGAGCAGGTCTGAGACAGGCCTTGCATTTGAGTGACAACTTTTGGGCTGCTAAGTCACAGAAGTTAATGAGGGATGCACAGTTCCCTTTGACTGCATGTCAGTTTAAAGTTGAAGCTGGGTTGGCAAAAAGCAGGAGACCTGTTTCTCTCAGCAAGGGCAGACAGCAGTACCTGGCTGTTGTGGAGGAAGAACCCAACCTGGTAGGAGAACCCCAGCATGGTCTCCCTGTGCATGCCATTGTGCAGGTTGTTCTTCAGGAGCTTCTCATCCAGCACAACATGGTAGCGGATTTGGCCTTCATCCTGCCAACACACAATTACATTCAGAGTTACATAGCAAAGAGTCAAAAGTTCCTAGGGCTAGCATTTACCAAAGGGTTTAAGCCAAACATAGATTGCCTGAATTTAAAGACAGACTTCTCCAGTAGGCAAGTTATTTCATATTCCTCCTGTGGAGACCCTGCATTCCTGTCATAATGAAAATTTTATTGACCATGGAGGGTGAAAGGCTGTTGGACTGGGAGGACCAAGGTTTGCTTTAGCCTGAAACATCTGTTTCTGTGCATAGGGTTGGCTGATAGATTCAGGGAAAGGTCAGATGACTTTTTAGGCCTCTGAAATTCATGGGTTTATTTGACATCAAAAGCTGTATATTCATGAGTGCTTTTATGACCTTTCCATACCCATTCCTTACTCCTTTGGGAATCCCTGAATAACCTATAAGAGAATAAAATGTAGGTGAATGTTTAGAGTGATTTTTATAGATATCTATATTTTTATATCTATATACAATCTTTGAGGGCATATTCAGTCAATAAAGACCGAGAGTTGTGCCTGTTAATTGGAAAGTTTTCTATGCCTAGTTGGTCGAGTGTATTTGTATTTCATAGAAAAGTGATGAAGTTACTCTCTGTACATCAAAATTTTGTGTGGGCTGCCCAAGGCTTCTGCATCTTGTTCTGAAGCAGGAGACTCCCAGAGCTCTCCCTGACCAGGAGGAGAATGCAGGAGCAGGATGTGTTGGTGAGAGATTGGTCAATATGAAAGAAGCTGGGGCATTTGGAGAGTTTAGGAGCTGCCTAGCCAACAGACAGTGCTGCTGCAACTTTCCCTTTGCAGTAAAAAGTCCTTGTGGGAATCCTATTGCTCACTGTTCCCTTGTTCTGAGTGTCTATGCTGCTCCTTGCTCTTCTGCTCCTTCAGAAGTGTGTGAAAGCATGAAGCAGCTCCAGGATGTGACATTTGTGATGTTGCCTGGCTGTGCCCACAGAGTAAAATAGTGGCCTTGATGTCTCTTGGGGCTGGCCCTATTCCATAGATTCGGCAAAGAAATATTTGCAGATGACAAAGTGGGAATTAAGATAGAGCTAATCTCCATCAGTGTCCAGCCCTATTTAATCTCCTGACTTCGATGAATTGGAGGAAAAGCTAACTCTGATCCATATTGATTTCTGTCTTTAATCACCAGCAGAGTTAGGACACCTCACCTCATCAGGGCCAAGAAATGGGGTCTCCCCACCCTGTGCCAAACTCTTCCCTCTGCAGTAGAGTTCTTGCAAGTGTTTCACAAGGAGGTTAAGCCTCAGGCAGACTTAATCTTATGGTTGTTCTCTGATCTTTTTTTTTTTTTTTTTTGGTCAGATTGCCACATCAGGCAAGGTTGGGAGGATGGAAGACAGACTGAAGAAACATTGGTGAGTAGTGGAAATGAAAATGATTTCTCTGTGTGTGTATGTAATCTAGATCTATTGGGACTGATGTCCTAGGCGTCTCCCAAAGTTTGTTATAAATTCTTCTTGTAGTAATGTGGAAATGAAGGTGTTGTGTCAAAAACCAACTAAAATAGTGTTCAAAAGTCATTTGAGCAGATGGAGCTTGATCACTTGTGAAAGTGGGACTTTTGCCATGGGTCCGCTGTTGTTGGTAAATGATTTGGGACGAGTCATTTGAACCCTGTGCTCCTCAGCTTCCTGGCTGTAAGTGGAGACATTGCAAGTAGGGATAGAGTGTGGCAGGGTAAATATTTCTGGAAGAGACATGGAAGTATTAATGCCATTGGGCAAGTCACAGGTGAAGTTTCCTCTGTAGTGTGGCTCTTGGTATGTGCAATCCATAAAGCTGTTCCAAACTGGAGAAAATATGAAGAAAGCCACCAGGATGATGCAGAAAAAGGGTAGCTTATCTTGGGAGGAAACCAACAGGGCTGAGAAGGGTGTTTAAACTTGTAAATATGTCAGTGCACAAATGCCAGAGAGAGAGAGTTGCTGCAGTTAAAATATATTTCTGGCATAAGAATAAAGGGATATAAACTGGCCTCAGGTACGCTGTCAAAATAATATAAGCTAGCTCTGGGCATGAGGACTGAGGTCAGCAGGGCAGATGGACATGGACACATCCACGCTGGTGGCCAGCTCAGGCATGAGCCTGTCAGAGGGCTCCTGAGGGTGGGCAGCAGCAATGGGCTTTGCCAGAGGAAGTTTTCCAGAGCCCTGGGACTGACCAAATGCTTGTAAACTGGGATCGGACACTGTCTGCAGAAAGTAGCCGGGCAATAGCATTCTTGCAGAAGTGTCAAGGCAAGCATCTGGACAGTTTTAAGAAAGAGTCAGAATATTTCATGGCGTTATTAATAATCGGGTATTAGTCATGTCAGGGGACTGGACTTTGTTCACCTAAAAACTCATTTCAGTGTTGTTCCTGGTCACTCCTGTGCTGATCTTTGTATGAAAAAAACCTCTCTCAAAATCCCAAACCAAAAGAAGTCTACTGATAAGATGTCTTGGAAATTATCACCATGTTTTTAATCTAGAGAAGGCCAAAACACACAACAAATAGCTAGGCTCTTCCAGCAAGTCAGGAAAATATAGATGGAACCATCCCATTTCACCTTCTTTGGTGTTACAGACAAAACCTAACTCGCTGGATTTCTGGGAAACAAATCTCTTCCCATATCTGTGCCCTTGTAACCCATCCACTTGAAAGAAAAATGAAATACTGAGCTGTTAGGACAAGCCTGGTGAGTAGTACGTACCAGAGTAGCAGATTTCTTATCCTTTAGGTAATTTTCTATGGCATCATTACTTGGGGCAAAGACTGTGTATGTGTTTGCTGCTTCTATTTCGTTAGCCAGGTTGTATTGCTGTTGTGAAACACATTAAAAAAAAATCAGAATGACCACTGATAGTGTGATACTAGTCTGAAATGCAAACAAAGCAGAGAGCTTCCTCTGTTCTGAAAACACTGTGAAAATGATGTGAAGGCTTACAATGATGTAGCCCCTGAAAATGGAGTAGTCGGGCATTTGCTCCAGGCGGGCCAGCAGCCTCGGCAGGACAGCGCTGCGCAGCGGGGTCAGCACCTGCAAAGGAGCAGGTATGCCACATCACCTGCAAGGATCAGATGCAGGACAAAGTGCTGTTCTGTGCAAACAGGTTTTTCAGACTGTTAATCGTTTCTGGGCAGTTAACTGCTTTGCACTGCTCGTGGTGCAGAGGAGCGAATCCTTATCAGTATATTGTATACCTTATCGATAACGTGAATGACCCCGTTTGTGGATGCGATGTCACTGGCCACAAAGTGAGCGCCCTCGAGGGTCAGGTTCTGGAAAAGTGAGAGGAGAGAGGGTTTGCATTTGCGTTGTTGGGCTGGTGTTTCCCAGCAGCTCATCCTGGGCATCTCCACACGCTCCCAAATGCTTGCCTAGGGCTGCACCATGGCACCGCTCACACCAGTCCACACCAGAGGTGGGTTACCCTCAGGAAGTCATGCCCAGGGGAGGGACCTTTAGGACTCTTTGCTGTTCCTTGTGTGCAGACTGGCAAAGCCCTGGGCTTGCTTGCCCTGGAGTGGTTACCTGGGGTAGGTGGAGTTGCCCCCACCACAGGGCAGGCTGAGCTCCGAGCTGATTCACACACTTCCAGCTCTGTGCAGCTTTGAAGGACCCTGCTCATAACTTTTCCTTTGTTGCATGGAGGTAGGGGGAACCTCCCCCACCCTTAATGGGAATGAAGTGCTTAAATGTGACTTGTATATTTCCAGGAAATCCCCCTCAGAATGTGCAATTTACCTAATAAAAAGGCTGAGGCAGAAGGGCTGTAAGTTGTTATTTACCATTAAAGATACCTTCAGGTGGTTTAGGACTACCAAGTTGCATATGTGGAAACGTGTGTTATCACTGCTTCCTCCTACCTTCCCTGTTCCCTGAACTGTTATTTGGTTTCCTTGATGCTCTTTGTCTCAATTTAGCTCACACAGGCTGCTCCAGGCAGGGACTGCCCTTCTGCTTGGTTACAAGACTGTCCAGTGTTTGCAGCAGCTACTGGGACAATAGAAATAAATAATACTGTGGACAAGTTTCAGTGATGTAAAGTGGTGGAGAAAAACAAGCTAATGTTTCTGCCAGAGGGCCTGGTATAATCGAACTATACCTTTAATTTTATGACATGGCCTTTAAAAAAAAAAACATGATATCTGTGTGGTTTTGTAATACAAGAAAGTCAGTGGCAGTGACGGTCAGGGTTTGGTGTGTGATACCACAGTGATTTGCAGGTCATCTCACCCCATTTTCTTTAGACAAGTGTAGGAATTTGCTCTGTAGCGATGTTGGCAGCATGTCAGAGGACGATAAATTCTGGAAATCAGCAAAGCTGTAAGCTCCTGTCAGTACATGATACCTAAAGGAAATTAACTGGATTTGAATGTTTTGTATTTTTTTTTCTCTTTTTTCTTTCTCTTTTTTTCAGATAAACAGGCTTACTGTGTCAAAAACGGTGGTTTTAAACAGGAATTGCTTCTACAACACCTTGTTCAGCTGTATTCTGATCTTAGCTCAGGGTTAAACATTTCTGATAATCATCATAATACAAATAATGCCTTTTTTTCCAGTGGACTTGCTACAGAGATTTATACCACTGGAACTAGAAGGGGAATCCTATGCCCTTCCTTTAAAATCAAAATACCTGTCTTGTTCTAGTGGCTTCAAACCAGAGGCTTGTTTAGCATAAAAAGCAGTTAGTTAAAAAACCCAACCCCTAAACAATTAACGTACTTAAGGAGAGTTGGAATGTTACTTTTTGACATCCAAAAGGCTTTCTCATCTTCATCCATGTTTTCAATTGCTTGCAGAGAAGGCACAAGCACAGTTAGGTTTGAGGTGGTGGACAACACTGAGTTTATCTTGGCCTCCTGCATGAAAGTAAAGAGGGTAAAGTAATTTATTCTAAGGGTGATCTATAAATAGTAGCTGGTGACACTTTAAGGTGGAGTATGTGACGTGCTTTGTGACCAGCCTGGAGAGGAAAAACTATTATACTGAGCAATGACTTGAACAATAACACTTAGAGCTGTACAAAAATGGTAAACGAGTGTCTATTTTTTACAGAACAGATTGCCAGCATTTAAAGGGCAGAAATAATGCTCAGGTCAGAATTGTTTTTTATTATGACACACATAACTTGACTCTCACAAAAGTTAGCCTGTCTCATAGGTTTTGTATTATGCACTTGAATGTTAAAAAAATATGGTGGTGATAAATGGAGGTGATAAATGCCAGTGGTTACTGATAAATTCAAGTAACTTACTCTTACAGAGCACTCCATGCTGTTTAATAGATAGAAGGATTATGAACCATGAAATAAGAAACTCCCATGACACAATGTTCCCATTTGGAAGAAGACTATTTAACATGGCTGGGATTTTTTTCAAGATGTCCAAGAGTTATCTGTGCCCACTAGCACTGCAGGGGAGCTTGCTGCTGACAGCTCTAATTTTAGATGGGGATTGTGAGATCTGTAGTATGCGTGAATTAATTAATCTTCCATGTTTTTATCTGCCTTAAGGATGGAAAGAGCCTCCACTGGGGAGAGGATTTTTCCAGTTGTGTGGAATTTCTTTTTTTTTTTTTGAGTGAAAATGGAAAGCTAAATATTTACAGGTGGTCTTGCTGAAGATGGGATTCTCCAAACTTTTCACAGTCTTCACAGCTTGCTGGTTTTGGTACTGCAAAACTTGAGGGAGTAATGTGAGCTTGGGTTCTACCTTTCTGCAGCTGATATGCTGCCTGGAACCTGGCTTGTTTTGGATAGTCCTTCATTACCCATATTGGGTTTTAAGTCAAGAAGGGAATCAGTTTCCTTAAATAGCTGGGAATTTTGTCTCTGTTAAGATCATCTTTCTTTCTAGCCATCATCCCTATCACCTTCCAAATATTTAAATATAAAAGAGCAACAAACTTCCCCTTCTCATCCTTCCTCACCAGCAAGAAAAATATTTGGTTATGAAAAGTGGTAAACATCACATTCCTGCTCAAGTGCAAAGTTAAAAACTCACAGATGGATATGCCTCCCTATTTTGCTCATGTTTGTAGTTACTGATGTTTATTTTAAGTGATAGCATTTCTCTGAAGTGTAGCAGAAATTTCCACATCTCTCTTTCAGCAGATTATACAGAATCTTCCCTCTGAATTGTTCCCTCATTATCTAAAGAGCACATTAGCAGGTGAACCGCATTTCCTGTTGTGCCCATTTCTTTAAATTCTTTAGTTTCTCTGTAGTGTCCAGTGCCACAATCTGAGCTCAGGGCCAGGCAGACAACTGACTTGAATGAGCCTCACTGAACTCTTTAGAAGCTCCCTGAGGAGTTCCTTGCAATTATGTGCTTTAATGATCCCCAAGCCATCTAACTTTGAAAAGGTTGAAAGCAGTTAAAGCGCTGTGCCTTCTTCTGGTGCTATTCATTAACACATTGCTGTTCTCTTTTGTTTGCCATGCATTTGCTATACCCTTCTTATATTTAGGTTTTAAGCTCTTTGTGGGAGAAACTGGTTTTGATCTTTATTCATACAGTACCAATCACAGTGGGGTAGGACCTCTAATGTTACTGCTGCTCCAGTAAGAAATGATAGCATGTGAAACCAGAAAGTAGATTGTGACAACCAGTGTATCCAGCACTTTGGGGTTCAAAAACTAATTTGGTGTTTCTTCCATAATCTGGAGCCAAACAAGTTAATCTCTTTCCTCATTGAGGTTGTTCAGAGTGGAGACTGCAGGGCGATCTTTTGTGGCCTTTCAGTACTTAAAGGGGGCTTGTAAGAAAGGGGCAGACTTTTTAGCAGGACCTTTTGCAAAAGAAGAAGGGATAATGGTTCTAAACTGAAAATGGGTAGATTTAGGTTAGATATAAGAAAGAATTTTTTTTTTTTTACAGTGATGGTGGTGAAACACTGGAAGAGGTTGCTCAGGGAAGAGGTGGATGCCCCATCCCTGGAGACATTCAGGGCCAGGCTGGGCAGGACTCTGAGCAACCTGATCTAGTTGAAGACGTCCCTGCTTATGGCAGGGAGATTGGGCTAGACAGCCTGTAAAGGTCCTTTTCTACTCAAACCATTCTATGCTTCTGTTTCCTGCACCTCAGTCAGGCCTGCACAGACTGAGTTTTGTCCTGCTCTCTTGCTGTGGCAGCAGCAGCCTCACCAGCCATACACTTGCATTTTCCTGCCATGGGGCACAGTGATAATGGGGAGGGCAGGGCATTGCCTTCCCTCCCCACCTGTCATTTTATTCAGTGAGAGAAGATGGAAGGAGCCACCTGGGGTTGTGTTCAGTCTCTGCTTGCACCCTGCTGCTGGTCATCTGGACTGCAGTGTGTTTCCACACAAAGCAAGGCATGGTTTACGTAGCTCCCTGCCTCAGAGAGCAGGCTTGGAACCAGCTCTGCTGCTTGTGGAGCTTCCTTACTTGCCTCAATTTGGGTTCAGAAGTTATTTTTCAGGCAGAAATAGAGAACCAGATGATCAACCCCTCCACAACTGGTGGGAAAGGCACCCTGATGCCTCTCCAGACCTTCAGCTTCCTCTCTCTGATGGAAATATTGCTGTGAGGTTCCAATTTCTAAACTCTACAAGGCTCATGTATTTCTGCAGACTTGAACATACTACAGAAATTAACCATGAAGTGTACTTACATTAACCCACTGGTTAAAAGCAGCTGCTTCTGACAGAGTGGATAGCTCCTGATTAGAAAGAAGAGAGATCAGTGAGTTTGTAAGCTATAATTAGCTGTACCAAAGTGCTCTTGCCTGTGGTGTGACCCACCGTGTCTGGCCAGGCTGATGTGACACAGAGGAGGAGGTTTTTAGTGTGTGTGAAAAGAGAGAACATTCACGTTTTTCTAATCCTGATACTTTCTGGTGATGAGAATGGTGAGTTCCCAGCTCTTGGAAATCAGGCCATGGATTGCTTAGGTGTGCACCTGATCTTGGTACATATTGTGTACTGACCCCGGGCTAAGCATTAATTTCCTGTGATTTTAAATCTAATTCTTCTCTTAACTCCATGCAAAATTGATTGAAATATATGTTGTTTTAGCTGATATTTGTACAGCATCTTACACATCACCCAGCCCTTATTCTGCCACGGTACTTAGAACAGAGATAGATGATAGTATAAGCAAGGGTGGCAGATAGGGCTGAGAGCCGTGTAAGATTATTGCCAGGGGCTGAGACAGAGGACACTTTCATTTTTCCTGTGTTGTTAAATGCATATTTATTTCACCAATTGGCTTACTTTGGTTTTATCTGCCTGTGGGTCAGCACAGCTTGTTTCAACATGATAAATTGATCATTTCTACTGAGAGAGAGTGCAGGACACAGTTTCAGAAGAGCTGACTGCTTGGTGCTCCCAGCTGGGAGGTGAGTGCTTAGCACTTCTGCAGGTCTGGGGCTGGTGTTTTTCAATTTGTTTTCAATTTCGAATTTTCAATTTGTTTGAAGCCAGAAATATGCTCTGCTCCCTTAGGCCCCTTTCCAAGCCATGTTTTTAAACACAACAGATCATTTACGAATCAGGCAAGTTCTCCCACTGGAACACTCTTTGCAGAGATCACTGGTGGGCATCATATTTTTCTGACTGTTTATAAAGGCTTTGCTTTCTCTCTGGTTAAGATCCAGTGTGAGACCTGTGCAGAAGGTCCTGTGCCCAGAGAAAGTGGCCACCTTACTTACATCTGCAGCATTTCCGTAGCATATTCTGCCGTCCCCCTCGTAGCCCTTTGGGCACACACACTCCCAGCCACGAGAAGACTCAAACTGACAAGTTGCCTTTGAACCGGAAAGAGAGAGAACTTGTCAAATACTCGGGAGACCAATCCAGCAAGGATGGCCTGTAAAGCCTCTTACTAGGACCCATTTATATACAAGTATAAACTTACAAAGGATCTTTTTACCATCTTCCATGGGTGTTCTCACCTTCCCATGGGACACACTTCATCAGCCCAGGGCACTAACTCCCTCACCTACCCACCATGCCCCAAGTCCACTAAGTCTGTAGGAATCTAAACCCTTGCTCCACCTTTTCTTGTTTCCTCCCTACATATTCTGGGCCCTATTCTTTCACTCAGCTATGGCAGATCCATCCTCTGCTCCCCAGTGCTCCTCACTTCAGCTCTGTCCCTGTGCTCCACCTGAGACTGGGACTACTGGGCACAGCAGAGCACATGCAGCTACTGACAAAGCTGATAGATGCCTGGGTAGAGATGCTTGACTTGCATAAATATCCCTACAGGCCAGTGCATGTTGTAGCTGCTGGTAGAGAAACTGTTTATTTTTTCCAGGCTCTAAATGATCTTTCTGTACTGGCAGATTTGGGGGCAGCCTTTGCAGTCTGCCCTCAGCTCATGTACCATACTGACATGGCTCACACAGATTTTGGTGCTTGTAGAGCTGCTTGGAAAGTGCTTTCTCAAACAGAAATTGCAGGCTTGAAATGGCAAATAAATTCTTTGTGTGCGCAGGAGGCGAGGTGTGATATGTATCTGAACACTTTGTTCAGAGAATGATTAATTACTCACCAGATGATGGCATTTTCCATTTTGTTCCAGGCACGAGTTTATGGGTGTGCATTCAATTCCATTCCCCTGAAATCCATCCTTACACTTACAGTCATTCTGTCATTTCAATAAAACACAGCAATTTATAAAATGATTAAAGTAGTGTGCATATTCTAGACATGGTGAATTAGTTTCTCTGTGTTTCTCTAGCTTAGCATTGACTTCAGTGGAATGCCACTGATTAATATCTCCAGAAGACCTTTATACCTGACATCTACTAATGTACTTACTAAAAATATATTTGCCACCNGCATATTCTAGACATGGTGAATTAGTTTCTCTGTGTTTCTCTAGCTTAGCATTGACTTCAGTGGAATGCCACTGATTAATATCTCCAGAAGACCTTTATACCTGACATCTACTAACGTACTTACTAAAAATATGTTTGCCACCAGAGCACCACCACGTAGAAAGTAGGGATAGGAATTTAGGGAGACTGTTCTGGGTAGAGACCACCATGTGGAAGTAACATTGTGGCTGTGAGGGAGAGGAAGATGGGGGAAAGAAAACAGGGTAGGAAGCCCAAGCTCTGGCAGAGAAAAATGACTGAGGACTTGCACTGAAGGTGGCATTGAATGCGAGGACCTACCTGACCCGGCCCAACGTAAATGCAGGTGGCATTCTGGTGGCACCGTGCCGTGGTGGGCAGCAGGCAGTTGTTGATGGCTGAGCACTCCCTTCCATCGCCTGTCCATCCTGCCTGGCAAACACACCTGTGCTCCCCTGGGCCTGTCTGAATGCACTCAGCCTGGGGGACATGCAGAGGCATCCATTCAGGGCTCTTAGGGGACATCTGGCTTTAGCCATAAGGCTTGGCTTAAGCCATAGTGAAGTCTGGGGAAAGAGCCTGGAGATCCCATGAAAACGGTGGCTCTTCTGCAAAAGTTTCTGGCCAAGCCTTCCCCTTTGCTTACCTTTCTGTGGGAAAAGCACGTACTTACGTTGATATTGCAGCCACCAGGGTTTAAAGCAGCACAAGGATCAACTTTGCTGCAGCTCAAGCCATCTCCCTCATAGCCAGGTTTGCAAACACAGCTACAGAGACAAGAGGAGGAGAAGGCGTTACAAATGACAGGACAGCTCTAAAGTAAAGTGATTGTTTTCCACTGCAATGTGCTATTTATAAGCAGCTTAAAATCAGTAACCTTTGGATTCGTGATGCAAGTAGCTCAAGTGTGTACATTATGTCTTTTTTTTCCCCAAAATGTTGACTGGGTTAATTGACTCAAATCAGGGATCCATTCTCTGTGTACAAGAATAGGGAGTGAAATTAATTCTGAGCTGATGTTATCGCTGCAAAGTTAAGCTAACAGCTCTAAATTATTTATGGGCTGTCTATGCTCTCTTTCAGTGACACAGAAGATGGCTCTCTCCCTGAAATGCGTGCAAGACAATGAGCTCCCCTGTCTCAAGGGTCTCTCTCCAGGATTAACCTGTATTGGAGGGAATTACTTAAGCACTCATGCTCTGCAGCACCCCCACTGTGCTTTGTCGTGACTCATTATGGATACACTGCGGCAAGAGGCGAACTTGCTGCGTGTGAAGGTGAGCCTGAGGCAAGCGCAAGGCAGCTGTAGCAGTGACAGATTTTTGTGACCAGTCATGTCAGGATTGGGGAACCTGTGCTAAGTCTGCAGTGCTGTGGCATTCAAAACTTACCAGAGCTGACCAGAGTGATATATCTATTCCCAAACTGAGAATTTCATTCTTTTTCAGCAAGGCTTTAACTCCTAAATCACTAAGGGATGGTTAGAAATACGAGCTTCCTAAAAGCCTCTGTAGATGTTGGTAGGAAGGGAGCCTTTTAATCAAGGGTCAGATCTGTGTGCAACTATCTATCAGTGTTAAATATATAAGCTACAGGGTATTGAGAACTCATAATTATTTTCTTACAACTCAAGGCTGATGTGGCACATGATTATGCTTATTTGCAGCATATCAGTATTGCAGTGGCTGCTGTTTGTGTCCTGCTGCCAGGGACTGTTTTGGTCAGGCAAATGGGAAGGAGTTGCAGCATAGTGAATATTAATTTGATGCAAGTTACTGACTTACCTCACTGTGCCATCACTAAGCTGACAGTCTGCATGTGCATGGCAGAGCTGCAGGGAGGGCTCACAGGGAACAATTCGCTTCTCACAGAGTTTCCCTGAGTATCCAGTTCTGCATGATCCAGGAAGACAGGTCCCATCGCTGTCTATTTGGTTATTGCACTTCCCATAAAGGCAGAGGCACTCTACCAGGGACAAATTACAATGTGCAGTTCCATAGAGGAAAAAGGCATTTATCCTTACATAGCATCTTTTATGAATCAGCTCTTCTTTTTCAAGAATCTAAACTTTTGTATTTTTTAATCTCACTTTCATGGGGGACTTGTTTGTTAATCATAGGCATATCTTTTTAGGTGTGTTTTATGAGTAACTATTTAAAACCTGTTGTATTTTTACAGTGCATTTATCAATGAAATTCAAAGTGCTCCAGAGAAGTAGGATCAAAATGCTATGTCCTAGACTATTGAAGTTACTAACTGCATGACTTTGGCTGTGCTTTCAGTGATAGGGTAAGCCCTTGAACACTGAGCCCACAGATCCTACAGACTGCGTAGTGCTGGGTGCACAGAGCAGCAGCACAGACCTACCAGCACTTTGCTGGGGCTGGGTGGATTAGTGCTGCTGGGAGGCACAGCAATGTGCCCAGAGGACACAGCAGGAAAGCTTTATGCCTTCCAAAGAAGTGCCAGTGGTGACTAGTAAAGCAAACACATATTACTTTGGTGAGACTGGAGTTTAGGGACTGCCACCATTTGTTATAGAATTTGTGTCTCAGCTTTTATCTGTGTACCTCTGAACCTTCAAGTGAGCCATGCTTCATGAATGGCAAGCTGTTTCATGCCAAAAAAGACTAAAATGGTTTTATAGATGAGGAATGTATGTATGTTTGATGTTGTATATGCTGTAGACTCTCAAATGTATAATGGTTTGGCTCAGCAGGTTTAAATCTTTCAGTGCAGAATATAAACTGTGAAATAAATCAGAAATTATTCAGTAAGGATAGTTAAGTGGCCTAAACACGACCTGTTTATAGATCTGGTTGTTCTTAGATTACATATGGCTGTCATTGCAGGCAGAATCTGTTCTGTTGTGGGCAATAGCAGATGGGAACAGACTAGCAAAGGTTTTCTTTTCAGTTACTTATGTAAGGGAGACAGAAATCAAAAGAACAATAAATTAGTATAAAACAAGCTATGCCCGCTGCAGAAAGTAATTTAGAGCCCACTGACCCTGGCCTTATGATGCGTCGCTTTGAAATAAGAAATGAAAATAACCCAGGAACATCTTGCTCATCCTCCACAGGGACTGTTTAGCAACCAGTTAACTCCTACCTGAACATCACTAAGGTCCAAAAAAATAGCCCATGCTCTTGTGCTGAGGCTCTACAGCTGCACTTACCTTTGTCACACTGAGGTCCAAATTTGCCAGGATCTGAGCAGAGCTGGCAGCTCAAGCCTTGAAATGCCTCAGAGCAAACACAAGTGCCATTTCCATCCAGGCCATCCATACACTGTGATATGGAAGGGAGGTGATATGCATGAATTCAAACAAGTCTTTACCCTAGAAAAGGGACTATATGCCTATCCATATTTTGTGACTCTGATAGACTCTCAGAAAGGACTCCAGCTTTGCTGAAAAAGGAGTTTCAAAGCAAGAACTTTCCTTATGCTTCTTCTTTGCTGCTATATATTCTACCTTTCTTTGCAGTTTTTGTGTGAGAATAGTGAGCTGGGTCATTACTCTGTGCTGTGAAAATTAAAAGCATGAGAATGGGCCACTCAGCCTTGCCTGTGTGTTGGAACCCTAGAAATCTGCAATTTGGACATCTGACAGAGGGCAGACTCATTTTCCTTCCTACCTATAACTGAACCTGAAATTTATGGCCACAGATGGAGGGGGCAGCTCTCGTGGAGCCCAACATTTCTGCTGTGCAGAAATGCTCCAGGGACTTTTGGGACATAGCTCATCCTTCCCCCCCGGAGGGCAGGGTGCTGCTGGATGCTCTGCTTACCTGGCCGTTTCCTGAGCAGGGTTTGGAGAGACCTCCTGGACATGGTCGGCAGTCAGGGCCAAAGAAGCCTTTGCAACACTTTGGTTCCTGCAAAATAAAGAAAACGTCGTCTTTTAGGGTGGAGACAGTGCACAAAGACCAAATCTTTATGGTGTTTTGGCCCTCTGGGAAAGGCTTGTGGGGATAACTGTATCTGAAAACCTTGTGTTGAACCACCTCTGCAATGGCCTTGTTAACAATGGCCTTGTTAAAAACCAGGAGGGGTGTTGAGAGTTCAATAAGGGGATGCACAGACCACCAGATACTGCTCTTGTTCTTATCAGACTTAGCGTTAGAAATCCCCATCCTGTTCCCACTTATGAACATGCCAGTGTGTATCTGCCCATATTATGTTGCACTCTCCTATTTGCCTGTGGGAGTGCAGTGCAGTTAAGATGCAGGCAGTCTCCTTTGCACCTGAGATCAGGAACCTCAAGATGTTTCACCCTAGGGAGATACTGTGGCAGCCAGACATACTGCTTTGATATTCCTCCTTCCCCTCTACACCAGGATGGGATTAAGCCTCTAAATGGTCTTTTCAGTTGTCTTTTGTTTTATTTGTGAACTGGCTTCTTGGTCTGTTTATCTGAGAAGACAAAGTGTATTAAAAAAGACTCATTTATGTGTGTGATTCAAGGAAAATAGGTATTAGCAAAGGGCCTTCAAAGCTTGCAGTTTTTAGACTTATCTCCTGTTACTAAGTGTGCTTGTGAAGTGCAGAAGCTTATTTAGGAGCCCCAGAAGCCAGGAGGGTGTAAGTACTTCTTAGGGGGCCAGTGACTTCTTCAAGAGCTAGACTTGCCAAGGAGTAGTTGGAGTGTGGCTCTCATGAGTGTTTCCCCGTCTTTGCTATCCAGTATCATGGGAAGTCCTGGGCCAGGAGTGGCTGGGGCCAGGAGGGGATGAGCTGTCCTGTTCTTCATGGGGAGAAGCTGTATGGGAAAGCTGTATGGAAAAAAACTGTACGGGAAAATGAATCCACCTGGGCTTGGAGCCTTATGTGAAAACTCCTGCATGGCAGAGTATGAGTGTGCTGTTGTCAGTAACAGCTAATCTGGATTTTCCCCGATATTTAGCTCTGAGATGTACACACTAGTTCCTCTTGGCCTGCTGTAGAAGTGTGTGGAAGCTACATGGGCATGTCCAAACATCTCTCAACTCCAAAAGGAAAGTTCACCACGTACAAGACAGTATTTTGGAAAACTTTTACATACATTTCACCTTAAGGAGCTTTGCTGTTATATTGCAGGCTCTAGCACTGCCGATTTTTTGAAAGGTTGGGTGTTCAATAACGTACCTCCGTCTTGAGAAAGGCTGGAACTTGCACAAAAGGGAAGCATTACTATTTCTAAACTATGTAGAGCTCTGTGACACAGTCTTAATGTCACAGCATAATTTACTTGGAGAACAGAAAGCACCTTGCTGATATTAAATTATGTTTTTTTTTTACAATATGAACTTCCTTTGCATTGTTTCTGATTACTAATATAAAGGAATTTATCAGATTTATCAGTGAATTTTTATAAAATGGGGAATAAAATTCCCGTGGTAGCTAGACTTGATTGATGTGCAGAAATGTGTGGCTAAATTTGCATCTCTTAGATACAAAGCAGATGGGAGCTCTTCAATCCTTCCTGAACCTGTGTCTGCAGACTGTTACTTCAGGGAGGATGCTTAATCAAAAGGAAACTTTTAACAGATGTGAGGTCTATTTTAAACATATTCAGTTTATTAACTCTCAAAGCGTCATCACAGTGATTCTCATTCCTCACATCTCTCCTCTGCTGAAATAGAACTTCACCTGAGAAACAAGTAAGAGCTGCTATGAAGTATATAGGGAATTTCATAACAGCAAACCAATAATGCTGAAATTACCAGATGATTCAGTCGCTGCCAAAAAGAGATTAAAGTACCGTCTATATTTGTATTTTTATGCAGTCTCCTGTATTCATATCTGGTTCTTTTGCTCACTGTATTGGGAGAGCAGTAACGAATATATGGGCATGCCTTCCCCCTGTGCTTTTTGTACAGCTGGTGAATCTGTGGTGTCACCTAGGGTGGGCTGTGCATCCTGGGGACAGGGAGCCAGTGCTTGTGACAAACAACCTGCACACACACCCTAGATGGAAACAACAGGGATAGGAATTTGAAAAGGCCTTGTATCAACTGCTGAGATGCATACTTATGGATGGCATACCCTGTACATTTTAAGTGCATCTGTTCTACGGCTTCTGTTACATCATGAATCTGGAACCAAAGGGCAGCACCAGGGCTATATCTGCTGGCTCCAGTTTTTGTAGAATGGTTGTTCATTTCCACCTTCCTCTTTCTTGCTCCATTTTTCCTTCCCTCACTGCCTTCTTTTAATGAATATGAAGCTTCCTCAACAGAAGAAAACAAGTGCATGAATGCACTGGTGTCCTTTACTCAACTCAGTATAATAAGTTAACTAATATTGTCTGAGAGGCTAGTGAAGTCTACACAATTAACTTCTATGAGAATATTTTTCTTCCTGGAAAACCACAGATTGAGTCTTGAATGTAGGCAGTGTGAACAGAAATTTATCTTGTGTACAGGTGGTAAGCAGAAAAATATTTTTTGCTTCCACATCGTAGATCCTGTACTCCATTATGATCCAGTGGTACATGGGTATTTTTTTGTCTTCACCCTTTGGTTGCTTTTCCTAACTAGCTAATTTATTGCCAAGTAGTGGTGGCAGAGGCTGGCAATTACATTACTGAGGAGATATAAACTCCACTGGCAGTTTTAAAGGTGAATTCTCTGCAAGCTGAATACTCAATAACTTCAGAGAGTTACTCAGAGGTTGAACCTTTCAGAGTGTGGATATGGAATTTGTCAAAGCTATGCTCCTTGTGACTACCCATGTCTTGTTTTTCAATTAAGTTAGCATAAATCGTAGAGCCAGAATCTGATGTGTTACATGACTGTGTTTTGTAGCCATTGGACAGGAGACCATAAACCGGAATTATGGCATTTCTCCCACAGATTTATCGCTGGAGCTGTGGGGAAAGAATCAGGTACTGGTTTGGGTTTAGTACTCCCTTATCTTGTACAGGACTTAAAGGAATAAAAGACCAGACTTACAAAAGCATTTGTGCAGCAAATAGCTGAGGTACCAATACCATCACTGTGTTTTAAAGGCCTGTGGGTCAGATGTATTTTGGCAAATACATTTAGACATTATAAAAACTCTTTTATAAGCTGTGTAGTCATGTTTGAAGCTGACATAACGTCTTGCCTTTGTGTTTCTGGACATCTCTGTAAGTGTGCCTTTTCTTCAGAACTTAAAAATCTGGCTGGTTGTTGTGGGCAATGTTTGCCTCTGCTGGTGTTGCTCTCTTTGCTGCTCAGCACCACTTGGTGTCACCTACTCGGTCTCTTTCCCCCCAGGAATGGTCCCAGCCATTGATGTGTACCTGCCCCCTCCCTTACCTGAGGACAGGAGTCTGGTCTCTCTCTTCTGCCACGCCCCAGCAGAGGACAGAGAGAGGTGTCCACATCTCCAGGCAAGGGCAGATCTGCCTGCTTTCAGCAGTAGATTGATACACTGCCTTTACACTGAAGTAATTGGAGCACAGAGATATATTCCCACCAACTCTGCCACAGGGATGGTGATCTCTCGGAGAGGATGGAGCAGGGAGCTGGGGTCAGCTGCTCCTTCAGTGCTCTGAGCACCACTTGTCAGAAGTCATCAAAATTGGCTGTGGTCCATACATTAGGCAGGTACTGAGGACCTGTTGTCCCTTCTTTGCTTGTTGAGACATTAAGAATAAGCCCTACCGTCCTTCAGTTAGGCTCAGGTGCAGCTTTCAGCATTTGGGTCTGGTTACACAGACCCAAACAGATAAGTATGCATTAGCCTAAAGGTTTCCTCTTTAGGGTTGCAAAATTCCTGTAAATGTGTAGACCTACCAGTTCCTACAAGGTTTGTGTCTTTTAACTCTTTAAATGCAAGTAGTATTTATTAGGTGGTGTTACTCCTGTTTTCTGAGAGCAATGGAAATGCTTGGTGTGGAGTCAGAACTGCAAATGCTCCTCTGTGTTTTCCTGGCTAGCGGTACTCTGCTCAAGTCTTGGAATTTATATTTTTAACTATGCATGAAGCCTTCAAGGCTGACAGAAGTGTCTAACTTAAATTTGGGGAATAATTCCTGTGACTGACAGTGTTTGTTTTGTCTTTAAATTATTTTTTGTCCGTTGCTTTAGGATTGATTGAGGTTGGACATAATTTTTGGTAGGTTTTTGGTAAGGAATTCAGATTACTGGAGTGTTCAGGGTGCGGATTGCTTTTTGCATAAGAGATTGCTGCTTGGAGCTCTGCCTGGTTTATGATTATATTGCACATACAGCACTTTGTAGTTACTGCCAGAGGTAATAGGTCTTTACTGCCAGTGTTTTCTTCGTTACATTTTGATGCTGTCCAGCTCTGCTGGGAACCTCTTTCAAGGCTGTGGTTCTGGAGGTTGTAAGCTAAAACATTAAATGTTTTCCTTTTGTACCGGAACTGGTACTGGCCCAGACATGCGCTTGAACATGGTCCAGAGGCAGCTCACTGGAGCCGTGCTTACCCCAAGTGAAAAGTTTGGTCTGACACTCAGCCCTCTTACCAGAAATAGCACCTGAATGTTACCAAGTAAAGGCCTGTACTATATTACCTAACTAAGCAAGGTTTGTCAAAATCCACCCTTTTAAATAGGAACAGTTTTGTTTCTGGAGGAAAGCAGGGCTAGGGGAAATTTTGACTGTTGAAAATAACATATTTCTAATATATAAATATAAAATTATTATGTTAATATTTTGCCTTACTGTTTCCTTTCCCTGCACATTTAGTAGAAATGAAAATATTAGTCTGGAGTAGCTTCCCTGAGAAACAGGGAGTAGTTTTCCCTGAGAACATGACACTTGTACATTCCTGTATACTTTGATGCACAGACGGGATTCAGGAACTGGAAGAAAGAGTTGGACTGGAGAGACAACATATTTCAAAGGGTTAATGCAACAACTAAATCTATAAAAGTGATATAGGGTGTGTTCATATGAGTTCCCTGTTTGCAGTATTGCTAGTCTGGTGGCCACTGATACATTAATTTCCAAAAACACCTCTTTCAAATGGATGGTATCAGCGAAAGTCAGTAAAGAGGAAGCTGGAATGCCTTGTATGGAAGAGTTGGAGACACAGATTCATCGTGATTCTCTTACCTTTGTGGCTTGACTTCTTGTCTCATCACACCGATGTGGTAGGATTGGAACAACTGTGGGTGGGATTAGAACCCCCTCAAGGGTATAAATGCGACCATTTTTTGCAACAATATCTGTTTCTTCCATTTTTTCTCCACTCACCAAGACTTGTCCCTATGAAACAATAAATTATTATTAATAATAAAATGTTTGTAGTACTTTAGTTTTGGAGGATTAAATTTTAAATTTCTAAAATTACTTTGTTGTCATACTTCTTTTGAATTTGCTATCTAATTTTTGTTATGCTTGTTTATGCCTTGTTATTCCTGCATCATTATAGCAAGAAATTCCTCTGCCAACGCCTTTCCTTCTGCCTTTTTTTATTCCCCCTGCATGCAAACTTGCCTTGATCCAGAGTGAGCTGCGCTCAGGTGAGAGCTATGACTTACAGTGCTGGTCCTGTTAAAGTGAATGAACTGCTTTGCCATGGTCCTGATGTGCTCTATTGAGACAAGGCTGGCAACCTCTAGCTGAAATGAATATAAATTGGTTGAGAGAAGTGTAATATCATTACTCTTTTCAAATCCAGACAGATTTCACAATAAGACTTTCTTTGGGGTGAGAAAATTATCATCAGTGTGGGCAGCCTTGCACTGACTAACCAGCTTGTGTAACAAAGTTAGTGTCATTAAATCATGACTGAGCTTGCTGGTTGCTGCATGTGAGGACCTTTTTTCTCAAAAGGAGATTAAATTTTCTTCCAATTATAACAACCAGTCTGATTAACGTTAATACTCATCTCTAAAGGTAGCTGTGTTCTCATCGATAGACCACTGTGGTGGTGCTGGTACCTCGAGGATACACATGGATCTCATGTTCCCTCTGATCCCACTCTCTGTGCTAGGAGTGACCACCTCAGATGATGTAAACGGAGCTTTTCACTAGGGATACAGTCATTTCTTTCCTTCCTTCCCCACAACAGAGACTGGGATAGGGATGGACCTCCACCCTGGGAAAAGCAGGGAGCTTGCTTAGAGGATGAAAAACCAGCTCTTTCTGAAAACAGAAGACTGATTTTAGCAGAATAGGCTCAGAGAGAGCTTGATTCCAACGGCAGTAAGTCCTTTTCCTGCTCCTTGTGCTTGCAGTCCTGACAATACCCCCTGACAGCAGCACTTGCTCTTACACTCCGGGCTGGCACAGCAGCTGCGCTCACCTCAGTGTTGGAGACAATGTGGTATCGGACCAGCTCCAGCAACTTCCAGGAACCCTGCCAGTGCAGAAAAGAGGCTGTTTTAGCCCAAAATGAGCCTCACAAACGCAGCCTGGCTTGTTGAGCGGACATGGGGATGAGAAACAGCATCACAGGCTGGTGCACCAGAAACCTCTGGGTCAGTGGTGGTGCTCAGCTTGTGTCGGGCACCCTGGCATTCCATGCCCTCATCCCTACACCGTGTTTTATTTTGACATGGGTCTTCCATGACATGCATGTGTGCTGGGACAGGCAGGAGGTGTCCAGGGGACAGGACACTGAAATCTACCTCCTGGGGCCCCACCAGCAGGGACTCCCATCCAATGGGGCCCTTGTGGCAACTGCTTCCCTTGACTGTTCCCACCAAGGGTGATGCACTCCAGGAGAGGTTTTGGGGCTTTGCCATGCGGCTGTCCAGCCTGTGATGTCTGGGCAAAAGCAGAGGGTTGGGGGCCTGGTGTGGAGGAGCATCATTCCAGTATGTGATGGGAGACCCCAAACCCTCTTCCTCTCTAGGTGTTTTTTTGATCTTTAACTGTTAGAGATGGCTTTCAACCTTGGTCATAGAAGCTAATTTAGATGAACACTGGACAGTGTAAGTATGCATCTCCTATACATCTACTGTCTGAGAAATATTTGCTTTATAGAAGAGGACTGTACCTCTGCAGAAAGCAGGTAATCCAGAACCTCAGCTTTCATATTACTCAGAGCCTCGTTACTTGGAACAAAGACTGTGTAAGGCTGGTTTTCCTGCTGTAAATCCATTCCTAGGCCAGTTTTCTGTTTTGGTTTAAAAATAAAAGTGAAGTTACATATTAATGTCAAAGAACATCTGAGAGTATCTCTATGAATTGTTTTACTGGATCCTTACCTCTATCAAAGATGTAAACTGGCTGTATCTTTCATTAGCTTGAAGTACTGACATTATAGTTTTCTGAAACAGGATAAAAGTAATATTTGTTTTGGTTGGGAACATGAAATGAATGCCAGTTCTTATGAGATGTTTCTTGGCTTACTGTGTGAGTCTCAGTTGTTACAGATTGAATACACTTCATTTGGGGGGGCTGGTGGTGCTTGGAAATGGCTGAGATGGCAGAACTTTTGTCCTGGTGCTATGCTGGCTTATAGCTAGATTTTGTCATTGTCCTGAAATACTGTGTAGTCACAGGAAATACAAGCTGTTTGTGTATGGGGAAAGGGTTTTTATATCTTCACCCCCAGTGAGAAAAGATAGAGGAGTAAGATATTTGACAAACGCAACATAAAAAAGAGAATGTTTAAGCAAGCATGATAAGCAAGGCACCAAAAACCCCCAAATACTCAAAATCACCATTCCCCCCCCCCGCCAATATTAGCCTTTTGGGGGCAGGAATTGCAGCTCTGAATATAAGTCTTGCCTGGTGTCTGCCCAGACGTCCCTCCTTTTAATAAGTGATTCTGGCATTCAGTGAGATTCACTGATCATGACTGCCAATTTTCCAAGGAACCACTCAGGTGCAGTGAGAACATCCAAACCCTTCCTGATCAGCTTGGCAGAAGGGTGAATGTCTGTTTTCTGTGGAAACTGTGTCATTACCTTTCTCTTTGAATATTGCTTCTGTGAGCTGATGTGCAATGGCTCACTAGAGTCAGTTTAGTTTCTGTCAGTCATTCTCCTTCACATTCTCTTAGTGTGAAACTATTTTAAGAAAAAGTTTGACATTGCATGTATATTACTTATGGCTCACCTCTTTGCTGCTCTCAAATGTCGACTCCACGTTGTCCATGGCTCTGTCAATAATGTGCAAAATTCCATTGGATGCAATAATATTTCCCTGTAAAATTTTTCCTTTCCCCCTTCCTCCTTGGATTCTAATTCTTAATTGATTATCCTGAAAGAAGCCAGGTAAGGGATAGTGAATTCTTAATTATGAAATGACAGCAGAGTGTGTACGCAGGTTGAATGTATTCTAAGACCCCCTCCTGTTGCCAACACCTGAACAATTTAAATCTGGGGAGGATAAAGATTGCTTCCAATGCTTATCAAGGAAATGGAAAAAAATCCTTTGGATCAGGACCACATTCTTTTGTTTCAGGACAGCAAAATTCAGAAAAGAAACAGAGACAGGCCCTGTGGGGAATTCAGTGTACCTGAAAGTGTTGTGATGACTGCTAGTAATAAAAATCTGCCAGGAAATGATTTAAAATATTGTTGTACTGAAAAAGTCAGCTCCTGTAATCTTACAGGACTACAATCCATTTCCTTATATTCTATGTATATTTAAAACAACAAAATGTTGCTGATTCTGCACTGTACTGAAGCTGCAGGAAACAAATGGGGCTCAGACAGCAATGATATTTTCCTGTAACAAATGGAATGTGTACTCACTGAACACAGAAAATAGATATTCCTGCTCAGATGCCACTGATATACTGCAAAACATGAGAAGTACTTGATTTCAGCCTCCACATAGGCCCAGTCCATTAAGAGACACATAATGGACCAAGAACAACAATTCTAGATGATAAAATCTAGTATATCATCCATAGGGAACAAGTTTTTTTAACTGTGGGATCAGACTGCCCTGATGTTTGCTGACATTAGAGAATCTGGGCAAATGATGAACTTTGCTATGTATCTTTCATGGTTAATCGCCACGTGTTCTATCTCTGCTGAAGACTTCCATTTGCTGCATCATTCCAAGGCTGTTGCTGCTCAGTGGGAGGTGGGATCTGCAGCTCGGTCAGTGCTTGCTCTGTTTGAGCAGTGTTCACAGGTTTCCAGGATAAACTCTGGCCTTTTCCCCCCTGCCATCTCTTACTTCACCTGGGCTCTCTTAATGCCCCTCCCCTGCCCCCCCAGCTCTGTTGGTCATACCTGAAGATGTAAGATAATTT
The DNA here is from genome assembly GCA_013397175.1 of Platysteira castanea. NCBI lineage: Eukaryota > Metazoa > Chordata > Aves > Passeriformes > Platysteira > Platysteira castanea. The sequence goes on along the minus strand of VYXC01012974.1, from coordinate 178,279 downwards.
TAGCAAACGTTTTAGACCAGTCTGTGTTAGTCTGCCAAGTCACTCAGAGCTGATACATGTCTCAAGTTAATTACTTTTTTTGCTGGTTTTAGCTGGAACTTTGCTGCCAGTGAGGTTTCAAGTTTTACTTGAACTCCTCGTAACACATACCACAGCTGTGTCTTTTTCTAATCCAACAGCTATCTTCATCCTGATGTCTCCCTGCAGAAAGAGCTTCCCTATTCCTTGTGGAGGGAATAGAGAGCACTATTCTTGCTGTGGGAGGCTGAAAGGCCACTTACCTTTTCTCCCTGTGACATCTCTCCTGACTTGCCAGTCAAAGTATATATTACATTAGTATTACTCAAGCTACTGGTGTTCAGCTGACCAGCAATAATATGGAGTTTAACGAAGTACTGGGCTTTCTGTTTATTTTTCAGAAGATTCTTTATCTAGAAAATTAGAGGAACAGAGATTTATTTCAGTGCAGGCTTTGTCTAAAAAAAAATGTCATGGTGAGTGCTTTTTTGGTCTCTTCAGCTGTTACATTCTGAAACTACATGTTTTCCTCTGAAGTGAGGTGATGGAGTCTGAAGGAAGTGGAGACCTCTCTTAGTTTCAGTTCAGCTCATATTATACCCTTATGTCCCTGCATGAGCAGTAGGTGCCCCCAGAGTTGTTCTGATGTCAGTGGAAGGTGCTGACTACTTACATATCAGTCTCTGGGTTTTTTTTACTAAAGTCATCATTTTTTTTCTCCCCCTTACGTAAAAGGCGGCCTGTAGGCCTCCCTTCTGGCAATTCAGATCTTAGGTCTACCCCCTGTCTCAACCAAGTGGAAAGACTTTGAGTGTAGTCATGTAAGGCAGTCCAAAACTTACTTGAGGTGTGTCGGCATTCTACCCTAACTCACCAAATTATTTTGTTTTTCTTTCAAGTGGGAAAAATTCAGTCTGTGGCCCGTAGATTTAAATGTGACCAGAAGTGTACTAGAGCAAATTATCTGTGTCTGCTGAATCAAAACACAATGCAGATGAGATTTCTGCAGAAGCCAAATCTCCCTGATGTGAAACCTTTTCTCTTGTTTACTTACATTGGTACCTTTGAGTCCCTTGTTTGTTGGTACAAGCACAGTAAATGGTCCCAGAGTGCTCAGTGGCCATTCGTAGGTATTTTCTTATGAGAAGAAGGAACAAAAAAGTTTAAATGCCTATTGAATAGCTCATTCCACAAAGGGACTGTGCAAAGCTGTGAGGGAAGAATAAGCAAGAATATTATCTGTGCTGATTAAATATTAATTTAAGATTCTGAAGTCCAAGTCATTAAAGATGAGAGATAGATGGGATGTGAAAGGCTGCATATTTGACACAAAATAAGGCAAAACATTCAGGATGCTTCTGGCAGCCTGGATTCTGTGGCATGCAGGCCAGAGCAAGGACACAAACCCAGTAGTTTCTTTGGAGATGTGCCCCTGCAGGACAGCCTTCTGCTTGAAATCAATTCAGTCTCTATGGGGTGAGAAATATGCTGCTGATAACCTGCTGGTACTGCAAATCTCAGCAAACACATAACTGGTAATCAAAACTGATGTTCTGAAACTTAATTAGAGTTTGTTTTGTACCCAGAGGCTATTTCTGTATCCAAGACAGCAGCATGAGAGACCACTTGTTCTGCAGCCAAAGCCATTAGATATTTCTAATATTAAGTTCTTTTTCTAGGGGTATAAATTCAGAACTGGAAAAATCTTTACAGTCTTTACAAATGTATTGTAGAAGAGAATGTATCTCAAAATTAATATGCTGTCTTACAAAACATCTATAAATTCTTAGCTTTTGACAGACACCAGTGTGGAGTAAACATATTGTAAGATAACCTGTGTGGTTAATGTGTCTTTGTAGCTTCTGGCTAGTAAATCATATGGCACATTTATGCCCAAAACTTAACCAAAGAACATAAAATCTGGGTTGCTGTTAACTCAGCAGGCTGGGCACTTTTCAGACATGTGAGGAGAAATGCACAGAAAAACTGCAACTGAATTTTCAGTGCTGAGGCAATGGATATTGATCTTCAGTGCTGAATGTGGAAGTCACTGCTGGGCTTTGTCCTTGGCACCCTGTGGGGAATTCTTATTCTGTTCTGTTCAGGAATTCATGATCTTTATTTTAATTGCTGGGCTGCATGGGATTGAGCAAATTATATTAAACAGAAGGATTTTTTTTCCACATTTACAAGTTTAACTCAAAGATCCAGCTCAATTCTAGCAGTGTTTGTTCATAGCTCAAATTTTTGGCCATAGAGAAGAAGATGAAAGCTGTTAGGTTGTTCAGTTCACAAGGTAACTGGAAATACCAGTGTTTTTGGTGGACAAAAAATCTCATTTATCCAAAGCAGTGGGGGCAGGGAGAAGAAGTGGGATAATCCCACTAATTACACTGTGTGGCAAAATCCACTGGTGATACCAAATGATGTGTGAGGGGTTGTGGAAAAATGTTTAGCACTTCTGCCTGGAAGTTCTTGCAGACTGCATTCATGGTGTGATGGGCAGAGCAGGTTTAGATGGTCTCAGGGACTTGGCAGTGAGTAGCTGTGTCCTGCTGTGGGTGGCACTTCCCTGTAGCAGGGGCTGTCGGGGTAAGGCAGGGCAGGATCAGCCCCCTGGGCAGAAGCTGGCTCTGCTTGTGTGTGGTTACTCACCCATGAGCAGGAGGCTGGATGTGAGCCTGCCCTGCCACCGTCCTCCCACTTCTGCATTCAGCTCCTGGAGACGCTCCATGATGTTCCCGTAGCACACAAACCCATTCCCCACGGAGCCCCCCTGGCATGTGCACCTGTGAAGGGATTGGGATTTTTTTTTTTTTAGCTGTGGCTCTCAATAAACCAGCGCCAGGTGTTAACTATTGCTTCTCTGGAGGCCTTTTTGGGAAGCACGGGTGCATTGTAGTTAATTCTCTGCTTCTGCATGCTGTGAAGTGTGTCAGTGTGTGGGGCAGCCTCATGGCTGCTTGCCTGATGTGGTGGACTCTTGTCAGCTGGGCCAGGAGACAGCAGTGTCTGTCTTGCAGGACCTCTGAATAGAGGCTGTGTGCAGCCTCTGGTCCCAAAATGTGGTTGCTGCAGCCCAGAAATCCATTGAACCTGCTCGCCTGTGGGTGAGGAGAGAGCACAGCATAAATGTGTGCAGTGCCACTGTTGCAGCAGGGAGGCTGTTTTGTGAAGACCTCACTCACCACTTGGGATTTGGCAGAATTAATGATAGTTAAGGGAGGTGATTGGCAGCTCATGAGTCCTTGCAATAGCTGCATGGATTTCGTAGAAAAAGCAGACTGGTGTCAGTCCTTTAAACAAAGCAAAGTGGTGGTTTGGTACCCTGCCCTTTAAGTAATGCCACCCACAATTTTGGGCAATAAACCCTGTACTTTTAACATTACCTTTTTTTTTCTGCTGCAGCACAAAATCTCATGCCTTTTTAGATATATGTGTTACTGCTGTCTCTGTTCTGGAAACAGCATCTCCCATGTCCCCCTGGCTGTCTCCTGGGGACTCCAGCCTGTGGGAGCTCCCAGTGATGTGTGCCTGACCCAGTACTCTGGATGTCTGAAGCACACTCAGGTCACAGTGCCCATGAGATGGACAGACAGACACTGGATTTTAATAGTGCCTTTCCCTGTGAAGTCTGCAGCATGTTTGTTATTCATATAAGCCCTATCCATAATGATTCATCTATCTGGATTTTTTTTCTAATGGCATCACTAGTGAAGGAACATTATTTCACATGAGCAAAAGATGCCCTTTCTATAATTAATCATTTGCATGTGCTGGTTGTTAAAAACACACACTTGCCACTCACACCCCACAGTAGTATCAGCCTGATGCCAAACCCTCTCTTTTTTCCCATGTATGGTCTCCCGTGCAGCTGTTTCTCTGGTGAGAGCAATATTATTTGAAAATCCCCGCAAGTCCTTGCAATCTGGGGAGCTGCATACAAGCTCAGAGGAGTGCTGAGATTTTGGCCAAGAGGCTCAAGCTTTGACTCTGATCCTGGGTAAAAATGGCAGTCTGAAAGCATCTTACATTTTTAGGATGCTATTCTGATGGTGAATCCACTTCTTTTTAAGTGGATCTCTTGAGAAGAGAGAGTATGGATGAAGGGAGCCTGGATGAAGGGTTTACAGCTGGGAGTGAGGGACAGCTGCTCCTTGGGAGCTGATCCTTTTTTTTTCTGCTGGGGTAAATATTGCTATATTGCTGTATTGCTGTAGGTACCCCCCTTGCACTTCTGAACAGAGAAGAAAACAACTGAGGCTTCAAAGGAGTTGAGAAATTACACAGTAAAAAAAAGGAACTACTCTTGAAATATAGCAAAAATCAGATCTAGTTTTCAAAATAAAGCTCTCCTCTCTTTTTCATCCAATGTTCATAAAGAAGCAGGTGGTTAAACAAAATAAATTTTTGGACTATCATTTCTGGGGGCACAGTGAACTGCAGAAGTGCCTACATAGTTTGAAACTTCCCTCCTGAGGATGATATTGCTCATAACTGAGTGGGCATCCAAGCAACATAGTTTGGATTTGCCAAAGGAAAGCACTGAACAATTACAAATTAGCACCTATTGCATGGGACTGAACTCTTCAGCCTGTGTGCTTCCTCACTCCTGAGGAAGGAATTGACTCTGTGTGGCTGGGCCTGGAGAGGACCAGCTGGGTGACTGACTGGATCTGTTTTGCCTTAGCTTTGTCTGGAAGAACTCCTTTGGAACTCAGAGTGCTTATGGCTTTACATGTTTCTCTTTGGATGCACAGCTTTCTGTCTGGGCTGGGAGCCCCCAAAGAGAACAGCTTTACACCAAACCCTGCTGGACTACCTAAACTCAGCTGTTTGATGTTCCCATGGTGTTCTGGACAGACAGCATAGGCAGGACTGGAAAAGATGGGAACTGTCACCACTTCAGCCTACTCAGGGAATTAAAACTGGAAGAGGAAAGCTCAGCTTTGTGTCTCCGTTTTACCAAAACCCGCTGTAATAGGGTTTTGGTTTATGAAGCTACTAATTTCTACATTGGAGACCTAGAAGAAAAATAAGAGTAGGATTAGGAGAGGAAATCATAGAGTTTAACTGATGGAAAGGTAGCTCTCACTGGAAACCAGAGAGGTTATGATCTAATATGCAGTGTAATTCTGCACTGGTTGAAGCTTCATAGCTTCTGGGCAAGGCTGAACATGATTGCTGTGCTGAAGCAACACTATGGAAAGTGTCAGCACTCATTCAGGAAAGATCTATATGGGAACATAAGAGAGGTAAGCGTTATTTTTGAGGAGGTTGCTGTGTTATATTCACAATTCCAATATTTGGGTTTTTCACATCTTTGCCTGTATGAGAGGTTTATTCCTGTACAGATAATTTGGTTCTGGAGAAAGTAGAACTGTCTATGTAGGGAAAGCTAATAGCACAACTGCATCCTTAAAAAAACAAAACAAAAATAGAAAGGAAGCAGTGCAGTTTTGTGGCCTCTGTTATAGCTTTGTGTTTTAGAAAAAGAAAAAAAACCAAGAAAAATTGCCTTCCCAAATACATTTAAAATCTGGGATGCAGCCAAAATATAGTCTATCACTACCAGAATCTATTTTTTGTGCCCACATCTACAAATCAACAGTTTTCTTTGTAAAGTTCCTCTTTAATAAATGGATTTTCTTTAGCTCAACTTTGATTTCAATCCCACTCCATTCTTCTGTTCTTGTTTTAGTCATTAAATATCATTAAATGAATGATGTGCAAGGCATTTTTTATTGTTCTTTTCCATCCCCAGTAATAAATTTTTAATTTTCCAATTCTAAAATTCTCAAAACTTTCTCGGCTTTCAAAAGTTGTGTTGCAACAGTGAAACAGTGACTGCTTAAGAAAAAAGGTTCCTGATTTCAGATGTGGAATTTTATTTCAAAATTTCAACTGATGTTTTGCAATATGGTAGTACTCTAAGTGTAATGTGAGTCTATACTAAGCAGTTTGAGTAGCATACTATGCTCTAGAAGAGAACTTGGGGATATTCTAGAGGAATTTGTTTGAAATGCACAATAGCTTACACAGAAGTGACGTTGATGTTGCCCTGCAAGGGAGAGCTGCATGATGACACAAGGACTGGCAATAAGAGTACTCTCCGGAGTGAATGTTTTCTGTCTAGAGATCTATATGATAATTACTTCCTAACTTAAAATGAATGGCCTGTCTTGTCCTTCATGTTTAAGCTCTCAGCTCCCAAAACCTGATATTTCAGGCACAGCTCTTTAACCCAGCACCTGCCATCACTGGGCTATAGAAACCTGTAAGACAAATTCTGTGGTTTAAGAGAGATTTGTAGAGTTTAGTGTTAAGACTGAATTTTTTTCCTAATATCCATGTAGCATATTTCTGTACAGGAAAAGCAAAGTCTGCCAGAGGTTTTTCTGTTTCCCACCTGCTTGACTCAAGGTTTTTAGGAGTCTGCTGAGGTTGGTGTTAGTTTGACAGCATGGGAGGCAGATTCCCTGGTTGTGTCTGTATTAGTATACTCTGAAGAGGCAGGGTTCCAGTGTTAACAGATAATTAATGCTGATTAATTTTCAGCATGCTGCCTGGCATGTTCCTGGCCCACACCAAGTAGCATTTTCCCAGGCAGTGCCCAGGCACAGCCGAAGGGATAGCATGTGCCAGGGACTGCTGCCAAGAGGCAGTTACTCTGTTTTGGAAGAGACTTTAGCTGTGAGACAGACAACGCTGCTTGCCCTGAGGAAGAGAAGAGGTTTTGGTTCCTATTTACTAGTGTAGAAATGACCTTTGAGTGTTTTAAAAGTAAAACTTACTCGGCATTACCAAATGGCCTGATGAAATCTAACACTATGTTAATTGGCTGACCCTAACCCCATTAAATCTTGTGATTTGTCCTTGGTAAAAAAGCCATTAAGGATAACTTCAGGAGGTGTTCATCCACAGGATTTGTTTTAGCAGCCCATTTACCAGGGAAGGAGGGAGAAACTGTGTGAAACTTTAATAAGCAAAAAGACTCACGCAATCTGTCCCGGTGCAACTGTTAAGCATTTAGCCTTTTTGTGGCAGGTGTTGTTTGTTTCACAGATGTCCATCATGCTGCATCCTTTCCCAGGTACAAAGTTGGTATAATGCTCCTTGCATTCACAGTGGGACTAAATCAGAAGGATGTGAGAGGGGAGAGAAAATTAGCCATGCACAAATGGTGGATTTCAGCATAATTACTGGAACTAGGGCTTGAACACATTGTCTTAGTTATTCACTTGGTGAGTGCAGACACAAATATAAAGCTTATATTTGTACACACTAGCCTGTGTTTCAGCCACGTGCACTTCACTGACATAGGACCATGAACTGCAAAACAACTCTCAATGATCAAGTCCCTTTTTGGCTCTTCAGGGTGTCCAAGCAAACCAGACCTTTTGAATTCTTGCTTTTTGATGGTGTGAGTATTACACACAGAAACTGGAGCCAGTTCCCAGCATCATGAATAGTGTTGAGTCTTTATAAAGTGCTGTTCATGTCTGTTTTCAAAGACCCAGATTACTTCCTTCTTAAATAAACTAAATTAAGACATGTATCTGTGGTACCTGTATAAGGACCCTACTGGTCCTACAAGTCCCCTGTGGCCAGAGAGACAAAATTTAGCTGGGAGAAGATTTATTTCAGTGTCCCCATTTTGAAGAGGCAAATCGTAGTCAAAATATTCCCAGAAAAAAGAACACTATTGCCATTCCTATTTTCAGAGAGGAGATAAAGGGACCCCGTCCTGGTCACCAGCAGGGTTATGTCAAAGCTAGGAGCAGCATTTGATTTCCTTGAGACCTGTTTCCATACTCTCATGGCTTCTTTTTTGGGGGAGAAAGCATTATTTCTTCTTGTGCAGTTACACTGACCTTTCCTGGACCGTCATAGATGCAAAGGCTGGACTGTGCAGGGCAGCTCCCGTGTGCTGCTTGACAAGGGTCTATGGGCAGGCAGATTTGACCATCCCCTCTGTAACCTTCTCGACAGGTGCACTTGTGCTGGTTTGGCCCCAGGTAAACGCAGTCAGCATTAGGATCACAGACCCTTTTGGAGCATGGGTTGATAGCTTGTGGAAAAAGAAGTGAAGTAAATGAGTCATTGCCCACCATTCTAAAATTGAAGACAAGGATTTAACAGAGCACCTCCATGCCAAAAGAAGCCTGGGCAGACTAAACTTTTCATAACAGCCAAGTCCGAAGTATTGTGGAGGCATGGAGATGGAAGGGAGGAATGTGTTTATGCTAACGTAGCAACCATTTGCTTTTGAGCAGAAATGATCTCTTAACTTGGCAAACTGAGTTATAAACAGCTTAAAACATGTAACGTGCTCATTAAAATATCACAGCTATTTCCTTGTTCTCTGGTGGATTTTAACTAGAGAAGGTCAGATAGGTGGTATGAGGTCTGTGCAAGCTTTAAGCATGTGTTAGATCAGTTGGAAAATATTTCTCAATACAATGGGCCTTTGCTGTTTTCTTTCCGGTAATTAAACAATACAGTGTCATCGGTTCAGCTGTATAGAAAACTGGCCAGCAAGTGCTTTAATCTTCCTCACTGTTCCGCTTTCAGGACTGCACTAGAAGCTTACTAGTTATTTCCATGAACCATTTTTTCAAGGCAATGGCACTGCTCGTTCTTTTTCAAAATCAAGCAGTGCTTGGAAAGCATCTTCTCACACCTTTGTGTCCAGGTTAGGTTAAAGTTAGACCCACATTGTGCCTAGAAGATGGCATGCCCTGGACATACCTAAAAAGTGGTGCTTCTCACTGTTTTCCTCCCTTCTCCTGCCTTTCTTTCCCCTCAGCTGGGACTGATCTGAGCCAACATCCACTAAATTGTGCTCCCAGCATCCAATTAAACAATATTTTTTTGTTGCAATTGGTCTAGAAAGAAGAACTGCTACCATGAGACATAATGTAAGTAGAGAAAAGAAAATCTGGACTCTTACACAGTTAATTTGGTCATTCAATGGCAAGCTGAGGAGTCTATAAAGACACCTCTAAGGTAGACTTTACCTCTAGCTGAGACGCTATTAGCTTTGTTTCATGAAATACAGGAAATCTAAAATAAATTTTACTTGCCTATAGAGTTTGTACTTGCTGATGGAACTGAGCTGCCACATGATGGATGCTCAATAAATATAAGCCCTTGGTTGCTGTTGTTGATATTTATGGAAGCAAGCTATGAGGCTGAATTTTACCATGCAGAGGGATATGACAGGAGTGGATTTGTAAGCACTGATGACCCAGTATCCACCTTATGTAATTCAGTGGGGTTGAGGATGGATGTGCCTCTGAAGCACATTTTAGGATTTCATTTCACCCTGGAGGAATCTAGTTTGTGCTTTGGGATGTGAAAAAATGAGATGTGGCTCAAAAGCACATTCCGTATCTGAACTATAATATTAATGGTGGTCTATTCAAAGAACTGGGCAGACATGGAAATTACTCACGTTCGCAGTGTGTACTGTCCCCGTGGAAGTTGGGCAGACACGTGCATTGCAGCTGTCTTCCCTCCTCACCCGAGGCAGCACACCTGGAGTTTGCAGGGCACCGCAGCGCCTGGCATTCGGCTATCGCTGAGGGACAGAGGGGGACAAGTTAGGCTGTGCCTGCACCCCGCGAGGCTCTGAGATTCAGTGTGTGCTTGGTTGTTTTTGCATGACTAACCTGAGACCAGTTCATCCTTCCCAATTCTAGCTGTATCACAGCTGTTGAACACCTCTCATGTGGAAAACAACCTACTTACGCTGGTCGCAGCGGAGCCCTTTGTATCCAGACAAGCAGGTGCATCTTCCATCCCCTGTAATTCCACTGCTACATACTCCATGGACGCAGTCACAAGCTATGGGGAGAAATGGATTTGCTTACTGAATAATAATGGTGTTTGGAAAGACGTAATTAGTGGTTACTCATAGCAAGGAGTGCCCTGGCCAACAGCTTTGGCCAAACCAAGCTTTGACCCAAGTGCCCAAATTTATAGGCTTTCATTGCTGAGAGGATCAGTACTTGCAGTTGCATACATCAGTAAATAACACACTAATTTTTGAAGGCTGTTAAGAGCCCAGGGTCTGAAAATCTGCAGAACACACACTGTAAGCACCAAACTGACTTGTCACTAATGCCATAAAACTTGTAGAATTTGACAGTCTGAAGCCAAAAATGGATATAACGTGTAACATAGGCCTCTTTAATAACAGTTAACCTGTTGCTTGTTTTTGCTTCAACTCTGTATCTCTCAAGCACCTCAAGAAGAGATGAGTTTTGTGACTTTTTTTCTGTTCCCTAAACAGAATTTATTTAGTTAAAAGCATAATTAATCACTGTGGAAGTCTCAGGCTTCTTTCTTCCTATATTCTTTCCTTTCTGGTTATATTGTGGTTATAAACCCAGTGACAATCTGCACACAAGATGATGCATTCAGAGTCCAGGTAACTATAAGACTCTTCTATAAATAATATTTCGAAGCCTTAGGTATACTTGAAAACCTTTATAGTTATAACTGTTTCAAATATGGCAATGATGCTTTTTAAAAAGGCCATTTAGAGTTACACTTGGAAAAGTCTAAAAGATGTACAGAATTGCATTGCTGACTTGTTTTAAGTTGCAGTGATATAGCATATCCCCTTCCCTTTAAAAACATAGCCTGTGTTCATGTAAATCACCTGCACTAATTAATTAATAATTTCCTACTTTTGTCAGTAGTCATAATATAAAATCCAGGAATGTCTAAGGTATTAATGAAAAGCAGTTAGTCACAGATGAAGACTGTTTATATTTTATTTATTTTAGAACACTTGAAGGAGAGCAAATATCTGAAAGCTGAAGTGTAAAATGTTGCTTAAGTTAATATCTAATTGAATCCTCCAGTAGCTTCTTTGAAAATAAATACATTTATGATATTGAATTCATTCAAGTAACCTATTTGCATGAAAATGCTGGCTCAGTTACATTTCTGTGTATCAACACTGGCATCCAGTGGACAGCTGGTGCAAAAAGGGCCTTTGAGCCAGCAGTGGTGTAGGATTGGTGTAGAAAGGCCAACACAGATTATTTAAATTGAGACCATTTGTGACTCTTTAGAAGTAATATTATGTAGATCTTGAGGGAATAAAAGGAGTTTCTTAGAGATAAACAACTATTACTACTTAAGAATAAGACTGTTTTAAAAATGTTTCTCAGACAGTTTTCTGGTTTTTCAGTGTAATTTTCAGCAAGGGTCAGGAAGTTAAAACAATAAAGACCATTAAGAAACAGGCAAAAGTCACAAATGTTATATGCATATATACACTTGTGGTACAAATACGTTCTACTAAGTGCACACAGCTTTCAGAGTTCCACTGTTGATAGGTGTATGGCTAATCAGCGAATTCATCAACCACCCCAACCCCAAAATTACACCAAACACACCATTTTCCACACTTCTGACAGAATTACGTATCTCCCTGACACAGAGTAGAGTGAAGAGCTCTCTTTCCTTTCCCCGATGTGTTTTCTGAGGCAGACAGCAGCTCTTACTGGGAAATCTTTGGGGCCTCTACCCATTTCACCGTGAGTTCTTAGAGTCTGAATACAGCTTTCACTGCCTTCTTTTCCCTAATCAAATAAAGCAAGTTCAAACTTACCTGATGTGCAGTCAGGACCAAACAAATTGTCTTCAGCACATTTTTCACAGGCTGTCCCACCAAATCCTTTCTGTGAATTAGACAATGGAAGTCAAAACTCAAGTTTCTCATCTATCTCTAGATGGATAGAGACATGCTTAGCAGGCTGAAAACAGCATCTTTTGATGCCAGAAGAAAATAACATGAAAGTTTCAATCAATAGCTGCCACAGGCTAGAAAACATTGTATTTTGAACCATCTCGCCCCCACATATTTTTAAAAAATAATTTGTAGATCTTCAAATTGGATATTCTGAGTGTCAAGTTAACAGTGAAGTACTGTAATCAGGCCTAATGTCCAAATCAGGCTTACAATTGTTGGGTGGTATTTTCTGGCTACTTCTACCTCTGCCTCTTTTTCACATGTTCCCAGAAGAGGATTTCTGATGGAAAGATGAACCACTAAAGGGGGAGGTAGAAAAGATTAATTTGAATTGTTTCTTTAAAAAAGCCTTTTGTCTGAGTTTAAGCACTACACATTGCTCTCTCAGCAAAGGAACAATATGTGGAGAATATAGCTCCATGTATAAGTACTTTCTATTTAGGGCAAAGAGTCACAAGTAATAGAACAATTTAAAAAAATAGAGGAACTCAAAACACCTGTCTCAGAAAGGCAAGAAGAAGAAACTTTTTAATAATACCACTCAAACATACTTAAGTCTATAGAAATAATAATGTGAAGATTAGTGCAGTCCAAGCAAAAAAATGAACTCCAAGCTGATCGTCTCTGCTGTTTCTGTAATACTTTCCTTTAATGCATTTTTACAGTGGAGCATGAATTATTTTTCAGCACAACTTACGTGCTATTGTTGTATTTTTTTTTCTCATTCAAAGGAAAGGACCTACCTGACAAGTGCATGTTCCATTCCCAGTTATGCCCTGTGAGCAGCGCCCTCTCCCATTGCACGGTGATGCAGCTCCTCCTGGGCATGCTGGAAATGACAGAGTTTGAGCCATCAGTCACCTTGCTCTGATCCACGTGCTGCCCCTGAGCACTACAGGTGACTGCCTTGGCAGCTGTGCAGGCTTTTTGGGCCAGACAGGGACCCTGGGTGACAGCTGCTGTTTGGCAGCTGCCTGAATCTCTTCACTAGAATCTTAGCATCAGCAGAGACCATCACAGTCTCTTGTCTGGGAATTTAGGCTAGTGGCTGAAGTCAAAGGATTGAACAAAAAATAATTTTCTTTTTCTAAAATAGCACATGGTTTTGTCCCTGCTGATCTACCTCTGTCTGCAGACACCCTAAGCTGTTGGCTTTTCTGATACAAGTGGAGCCCGCCTGACCACTCCTGTGTGTTGATATAACTCTGATGGATTTAAAATTTGCTCTCAGGATTTTATTTGATGTGAAGTTAGAGTTAATAAGGCTTCCTTCCCACCTGCCCCCCCCCCCCCAACACACATGTTTCTCCCTCNCAGGATTTTATTTGATGTGAAGTTAGAGTTAATAAGGCTTCCTTCCCCCCTGCCCCCCCCCCCCCAAATTACATTTGCTCTACGTGGAAAATTTTTCTTTTTCCCTGCTATCTCCATAAGACTGTGATAATCTATTTTAATGATCTTAGACATTGAAATTCAGATATCTCACAACGAAATCCTGTCCAAGGAGCTGTGGTCACTAATCAAACTTGTGTGTCAAAGGTGTGTTATACTCTTCAGAGCCTCTGGTGCTAAAACCATGGTTACAGGCAGTGGTATAGAAGGTGAGAGAGTCTGAACAAAAACCCCAGCCAGCAGCATGGGACAAGAAAAAATGGCCATATTTCCAGATAAAAACAGTTTAACTTTTTTTGTCTGAAAGGTTTAAAGATTCAAACTTTTACTGAAAGATTGGAAATAGAGGAAATATATATTACAGTGGTTTTTAGTCAGATCATTCTGTCAGATTTTCTCTCCTTTAGGGATACCCTTATTTTTCACAATCGTCCTGCCCCTCCTTGGAAATGATGTATTAACTCTTGTCCATAAGCCTTTCCTTCTTGTAATTAGAACTCCCATTAGGTACCATAATTTTGATGCAGGTGGTATCTAAATGAATCAAACTCCTACTGGCCTCAGGGGTACTCTGCTGTCCTTACTGATAGATTTATTGCTTAAAAAGAGTCTCAGAGTTTGTTCTGTGTGGGTGGAGATGGGCAGCACCAGATTTATGCTCCCCCTGCCTAAGTTAATCCTGATTTAGAGTATTTAGGTAATGTGGAAGTTCTAGTAAAAATGAATTTGATTTGGACAGAGTGGTGAGCAAATAAGTGGATGTGTATATGTGTACACTTAATTCCACTGAAAGCTTTGGCTTTATACCAATCTGTTAAAATTCCTTAATTTATTCCTTAATGTAGCCTGAGGCCTATTGTAGCCACATAAGCTTCTTGTGAAAATCCAATAAATTTAAAGATGAAAATTTTAGTGCTGTTTATCTCATACACGTTGTTTTAAGAATTTAGGTTAAATAACTACAGTTGAGGGAAAGTAATAAATACAGATACTTTAAAGTGGCTTTTAGTGAATCTTGTTTTCTGACTACCACATGATAGCTAAATCTTATCTTTAGGACTTATGGCAACTGTTTAATATTTGCACAGAATGGAAAAAATTTACTTGCACTGATGCTTTTATTGAGTGTGCAAGGATAGAGAAAACTCAGAGTTCATGGTATAATTCCTAGGAAAAGTTACTTTAAAATTGTTGACAAAGCAGGGTTTATTTTTCCCGTTGGCATTCATTACACTCCTCCTTGTCTTCACCACATCTTGTCTCTTGTTTTGATACCAGCACCAAGGGACAGCTTTATCAGAAGCTGGGTAAATTACCATACTGTTGTACAAGTTTGGCCAGGCAGATAAAGTGCTTCCTGCAACCCGCAGGGCCGCAGGAGGCAGTGCTGGGGCACTGGAGCAGTGCTGGCACTGTCCCCTGCTGCCACCCTGGGGAGAGGCGAGACCTTTGCTTTCATCGAGGATGCTTTTTGAAAAGCAGTAAGAAAGAGATGCTCTTGCTTATCTCTTAACATCTGTCAGAACATGAAGGCCAAATCTTTGAATCTAGGCCAAAAGAGCTTAAATTTATCAGCTTTTTTTTTTGCTTCGCAGAGTTAAATTCAGCAAGTATTCCCAAGTATTATTAAATGTAACCTCTTAAAATACTTCTCTTCACCTGACTCACTGTGAGGCTGAAGCAGTGAGTAGTACTTGTAAAGATGTATTTTGGACCACATAATTTGATAGCGTTAAATTTAGTATCTTTCCTCTTGGCCTTTATTTTTAATTTTCCAAATTCCCCTTGCTTTATTCTTCCACTGCTTTCTACTCAGTTGGTCATGCCACAAACCTTTCAGTTGGTACCCAGGCTTTTCTTTGGAGCCATGGAAATATTTGCCCAGAGTGGGAACCTGTGCTGGGATAGGGAGTAGCTCCACCAGCTGTAGTACCTGTGGCTGGGTGATACTAGCAGTGTTGAAAGGCTGTGCTCTTTCCCCCTGGACCTTTCCTGACCCTGTACTTTTGTCTTTTGACTTTATGGCATTTTACAGAGGGATTGGTGTGCAGTTGGATGTCTTGGTGTGTTTCAGCATGTGCTATCATTTAAGGAAGCCAGAGTCCTATTTAAGGCCTAATTTTGTCCTTGCCATCAGATGCTAAATGCGAAGTAAACCCCTAGTCAGGGATTTTTGCCCGGCCTCAGGAAGGGCCGTCTTTCCTCCAAACACTTCAAGTTGTGCAGTATTCTATTACAGAGGTTGCGATAACATAGAGATTACTATTTTTTTCCTCCAAATGAAAGCAGAAACAATGCCGAGACCTTGATTCTTTGCTTTTTAGGGTCAGGAAGTTGGTCCAAAGGAAGAGAGGGCTTCCTTGCCTTTGCAGCCTCCTTCACTTGGTGGTGCAGGCAGGGCTCTGACTCTGGGGCAGGGATCTCTGCCCCTCTCCAGAAATACTGATGCCCCTTGTGTGGCTGCCCAGAGCACCCTGATTATGGGATGATGAGAGCTTTGGCTGCCTTTGGTGGTGGGATGCAAACCACCACACCAGTCACTCTTTTCAGAGGACATGAGCACACACTACGCACTCAGCTCTTTGCCTGTCTTTTCTCTTGAAGTAGCTGTAAGCTGCAGTTGGACTGCTTTCCTTTAGTAGATAAATGTCTGGTATTTAAATAATAGCTTGGGCTAAAATCATAATTATTTTAAATCTTTTTTTGTGGACAAAGGACTTCACAGACATTGAAACAGACCTTGAGGCCGTTAACTAAACGAGGAAGCACTCTGGCTGGGCAGGGAAACTTCCTCTGTGGGTCTGGATGCCCATCTTGGTAGCCTGAGGTTTTGTGCACTTGTGGAGATGCTGAAAAGCTTTTCCTGAGGAAGGAGCAGCAGGCGGGGAGGCACTGCTGATTCCCTTGCTTCAGTAATGGCCTTCAGCATTCACAGGCAGTTCAAGAAACTGTTTCAAGTTGAGCTGAAAGAAAAGATGCCCCCTGCATCACATAGTAAAGAATTAAAGAGCTTTGGAAATATTTCAGATGTGGATGAGGGCAGTTTTGACCTAAAATGAAACATTTAAATTTGTGGTTTGAAAATCTTAATTTTTAAAATCTATTGTGGGAATCCTCCCAAATGAAATAATTTTGCAGGCATTGACTGAAATGATTTGTTTTGAAAATCTCAAAATCAAGGAGATTTTCTGAAGTTCCTTAAATTATTCTATGAATTTTTCTTTTTAAATGAAGCTTTGAATATCTGTTCTTCTTCAAATCCTCTCAGTTTTACCTGAAAACTGCTATTTATTTCTACTTTTATAACAAGCTCTGAGGAGGAAACTTCCCACAGCAATAGTTTCTGAAAATAAGAAAAGTTGCCACTTTATTTCTATTCAAATTCTATACGAAAATAAAACCCCAAACCCCAAAACAACTTACCCATGCAGTCTGGGCCCCAGTGTCCCTGGCAGCACTCAGGCTGTTCAAATTCCTTCACACAACGATGCCGACAGCCCGGAAAAGAGAGTGTGTGTGTTTTAATTTCCAGGTAATACCTGTGGAAAGGAAGTTAGAGCTGCTTTAAAGTACTTACAGTCTCCTGTGGAGAAAAATGAAATTCTTAACTTCCTCTTCTCCTTTCAGTGTCAGACAAGAGCACTTTAAGCTTAATTACATGGATCTGTCTTTTTTCTTCTTCATTAAAACATACATTGAATATCAAGGTCTGAAAAGACCCTTGGAGCTGTTTCTTTTGAACAGTGTATTTATCTTCCCGCCCCAACCTAAATGCAGCACTTTCCTCTAAGTTGTGACTTGAAACTATTTTAAAATGATATTAAAAATTATTTAATATCAGGGTTCTTTAAATACGAAATAAGCTCAACATAGTTACATTTTTTCTAAAATACAGCTTTTTTTTCCTTTCCAATCTGAGTGGCAAGAGTTCAAATTGGTTTTGAGATATCTCTTCCTGCCCTTCACCCCCACAAGTCCCCTATCTAGGATTTTGAAAAATACATTATTTATATGACATATAAGATTAATACATAAATATCATATGATAATATATATTTTTCATCTATTTTTACATTATTCATATCAAGTATGCAGAATAAATATGGAAGAGATTCTATGATTTTGTTCGAGAGAAAATCTGATAGACCATCAATAACAATTTTTATTTTCCTCTTATATCACTTGCTGATTAACTTTAAGCATCAAATACCCTGAATGTAGCTTGAATTCTGGAGTTGGTGAAGCCAGTGGTAAATGTTCCATGAGAAAATTGCATAGACTAGAGCATTTTGGATATGAATTAACATTTTCTAATTCATGGAAAACAATAGTCATGGAGAAAAGCTCTGACAGGGGAGATACCTGCAGTCTGGTGTCCCAGTCCCATTGGTAATTTTGGTGTAACCAGCAGGGCACTGGGTGTCAAGGTTTAAAGAGCAAGGTACACATTTGGTTTTCATTCTAATGAGCAGCTTTTGATCACATTGCTTCTTCACCTGCAATAGAAGAATAATTAAAACGAAGGAAAAACACTTCCCCAAGTGACATTGCTGGAAAATGACAAGTTTAACTCAGCTTTCTTCTCCCTCACAGCTGCAAGCTCTTTTCTCTTTGGCAGAAGCTCCTTGTTTTGGAGCTAAACTAGATTAGACCACATATTAGCCCTTTGCAGAAGCTTTGTCTGCACAAAATATGTCCAACCACCACAGGATAAACCCTTCTAAGTGTAATATTTTTCCTAGGAGTGCTTTATCAACGAATGCTAAGTTTGTCAGACTTAAAAGCCAGATTACAGAGATGACACAGCCTATTGAGTAGTAGTTCCAAAGCTGCTGACAAGCGCCTTCTCCACTCAAAGGCAAAGTTAAACAAGGTGAGTTCCACAGCACCAGCCTGTGGAACAAAGATTCCTCTCGAAAGTGGGTTTCATATTGTCAGCACCACAGTATTGACCTAAAGAGTTATGGCTGGTATTTTCAAATTGCTGTCAAAGAATGACATCTAGCTTTGCATTCAAATCTGGCGGAGGTTTTGGGCCTGACCCCCCCAGAGCCCCCTGAGAAGAGCCGCCTCCTCTTTTTTTTTTTTTTTTTTAACTTGTTTTTATGCATCTATTTTAAAGCAGTAAGTCTTTGCTGAACTGCATCTAATGTTGGCTTCATCTTTTTTCTTCCTGGTATTTGTAGAAGTAAGTTCATAATTCACAAATGGGGAGAAATGATCTAATTCCAGTATGGTTTTTAAAAACCAGCAATGTAATCCTGTGCAGTCCAGCGAGTGCTGGACCTTCCAGGCACATGTGGGGTGCTGCAGCCCCTGCAAAACCTCAGAGACAGTCTGAGGACAGTCCTCACTCAGCAGTTTCTCCCTTTGACAGCTGGACATCTCAGCAGCAAAGTTTGTGAGGGTGTATTATAGACACTGATAAGGAGATTTAGCTTCATCACCCCTGAGCCACTATATGTCTATATGTGATTGCCATCATCCACTTATAAGCACATTTCAACATCTATTTAGTTGTCAAATTTTAGTCTTTATAAGTGTGAAATCTGGTCTGGGTAATATCGAAATATTTGGGTAGTGCAACCCTTTTGTTGTGTGGATGCTTTTCAGGTGTCTTTGAAGTAAAAATGTGACCTTTTCCCAGATGTGAGTATAATGTGGGTACAGCTTGAAAAGCTGTTTGGTTGTCATCAAAAAGGCATCCCACAAAATTTCAGTTTTGCAACATTAAATTCATTGAGAGTTTTGAAAAGGAAAAAATTTAAATAAAAATAAGTTATGCCCTTTCCCTACGAGCAGCTGTAAAACACTCTTTGTTTTGGAATGGTAGCATGATTTCTACTTTCTCCCATTTCCTCATTTTCCTTTTTTGCTTTTAGAGAAAATGGAAGAAAGTTGACTTAGTGTCTCTTCTTTTTATTTTTTTTTTAAGAAAAAGAATAACATATTTCCCAGAACATTTTGTACATTTCAATGTATTTTTCCACTTAAAAACTGCAACCAAGCAACAACAACAGCAATGAAACACCTGAGTGTCTTCCCTTTCCCCCTCCTAATTTCTCTCTGTCCTTTTGTTTCCTCTTCTAAATGTGTTCTGCCTCTCTACAAGGGTGGTGAAAACAGATGTTGTGAAATGCCACAGGTTCATAGTATTTGTACATGACAAATGCACCACTTCCCCAAAAGTCTACAAATCCTTTAATTACATTTATAGCTTTTTGTTATTACTTTAAATAGCTCAGTTCCTTAGATTGTTTTCCTTAGCTGTCTAGAACAGCTTTTCTTTCTTTTCGTTAGTAGGAACACATAATTTTCACTCTAAAAAAATTTCCGCTTTCACCTTCTGATTTATGAGAAATCCCGATCAATTTCTTTTGATAAATGCATAATTTAAGGTCTTTTGCCACAGGTGCCAGTTTCAGAGACTTTTTCAGTGTAGTCATGCTATATCATTTGAGCCAAATTCTCATGCAGAATAAACAGATGAATTTCTGTTAAATCAGAGGACTGAATTACAGAGCTCTTAGGTTATAATTCATTGTCATATACACCAGTGACTGTTAAAGTGGGTTTTTCTTCTATAAGGTACAGTATCTGATAACTGTTCTCTCTATAACACAGATTAATACAGACAAATAACAATCCAGTAGGTAAAAAGCTGCTTCTTACCTCATCTTGGACTTGTGATGTCAAACACAGTTTCACTGCAACCAAAAAAGCAAAAAAGAATAAAAAAGGTGGACTTTTTTCCATTGTGAATTGGACTTTTTACTTTCAGAGCCCTCCAAACATGAAAACTCAAATTCTGACGTAAAATGATGATTAGAGGTGTTATTTCTTCTGCATTCTCAGACAAATACTTTAACAAGACTCTTGTCTTCCCCAAGGTAAATGAGTGAAGGATGTGGCATGTGGAGCTGGCCAGGCAGGAGAGATCCCAAAATGCAGGGTATTTGCTGAAAGTTTTCACTGGAAAGCTGAATAAAGCCTCCCTCCCTGAATGACAGGATATCCTGACAGGGCTCTGATCATTTATTTCTCTCTCTGGAGCTGTTGATAGTACAAAACCAAGGACACTGAACTGTTATGACAGAAGACGATTTCTTCTTTTAGGTGAGCATGGATAGGGGGCTGGAGCAGCTACTGGGCTTCTTATTATTACAGTTATTTAACTGATCTGAGGGAGAGTAAAGGATCTCTGGAAGTTGGCTCATTAGCCTTAATAACATAGGGGTGGGTCCCCCCTGCTGTGGCTCTGGGAGGAATACTACTGACTTTACCTCAGGAGGCCAAAAGAACATCTTCCAGCTTTAGTTAGCTGGATAAAAAGGGGCATCTTTCCCCTCAATTTTGCTATTTTTATTAAATCATTTTGATCTATTTTCTGGTGCTAAGCAGAGGAAAATTGACTCAGCTGTATTACTTGGATATGGTTGATAGGGATGAGTCTTCAGATTTGCCAAAATAATTTTGATTTTGACATTTTGATTTGCCAAAAGTAAGACCTTTTCTTTCTTCTCAGAGATTCAGCTCATTTCTAGTGCTGCTCTTTGCTGCTGCTCTGGTCAGTCTTGTAAGAGGAGGCTCTCTCATTTCTCAAATACCCAATAATTTGGCTCCAGTTTATCAGCTTTGCCTGGTCCCCCAACCTTAGAATTTTTCTATCATTTCAAGGTAGTCCTTAAGGTGCCTTAATACAAAGCTGTGCTTTGTAACATCTTATCTTTAACTCAGTGTTGTTTTCCCAAAGAACCCAGTGGTGATAAACGTATAAAATAATATACAAATTCATCTACTTTTGTTATATGCTCTAAAAGAATACTGCAAAATTGCTGGAGATGGCAGGGCAAGGTGTTTCCTGTGCACTCATCAGATCCTGTTCCTTTCCCCATATGATGAGGAAAGTAAATCATTCCTTGTTTATGCAGACATGATAGCAGCCAGGGTTGTGATGGACGTGCTGACAGTAGGCATGTTCCTGAGAAGGGCTGTTTCTCTTTTCTGAGGTCAAGGCCTTTCACGTTACTTTGGCTTTGCAGACAATGTGCAGTCTGGTCTGGCGGAAGGAATGGCTCAGATTTTACTCCAAAAGCAGAATCCTGGAGGATCTTCCCTTCTGTGTGGTGATAGCTCACGGCTGTATCCCATTCTCTGTGAGATGTTTGGGAGTGAAACTTACCCTCCCTCTTCTGCAGAAGCGCCTTGCTGGAGTGAGGGCAGAGTGTCTGTCTGGGCAGGGTCTGTGCTACCAGGGGAAAACACATCTGCCCGGTCCCTGGGTGGGTGCTGGCAGGAGCTGACAGCCCCTTCAGCAGCTTGAGGTCAGCGGGGGCTCTTGCCTGTTAGCACTTCAGGCAGCGCAGTGGTGAAAGGAGCTGTAAATCAAGCATGTCCCTTTCCTGTCCTGTAGACTGAGATAAAAAGCAACAGCATCAGCTCTCTTGTTATCTGCTCTTGCCTCTCCTATAGGCATTTGTGTGAAGTAAACTCTTTTTCCCTTTCCTTCCTCTCCCTTCTCATCAGAGCACGGCCTCCTCACTAACTGCTGTGGTGACCGCTGTCCTTGTTCCAGAGGGACCAGCCACCCTTTCCTCCTCTTGGTGATGGGCATTTTCCTTCTGCTTGGAGGTTACAGACTGTGCCAGGCTCTGACTACAGCTCTGCCTGGCTGGCTCCCGCCCCACTTTGGGCAGAAATACAGGCTAAAATGTCGCTTGGTGCACAGGGTGGGACTTCCTGGTGCCTCGGGAAGCTGGCACCTCGGTGCTTGAAGCAGCCCGTGCATGTGGCAGGGTGTCTGCCTGCCAGCCAGGGAGCGGGCTACCTGAAAGCTGGAATCAGTCTGACATGGAGAGCCCAGCCAAGTCTCCTTCCTCAGATGCCCTGTGTCTCAGCTGCTAGTCACCCTTGCACCTCTGAGAACTTTCAGGTTGCAAGCAGCTTGTGGAAAAGATTATTAAGGGTTCCCTGTGTGTGCTTTAATACTGCAAATACCACATGCTGGGGCATTCCCTTCTGTGTGCCACAGTTTTTCTCTGCTCTGCTATTGCATTGCTGGACTGGATGCTCCTACTTTAAATAATTGTGAACTAGTTGTCCTTTTAACTTTCTTCATCCACCTGCTGCCTCTCCCCAAGTTACTGCTTCTACTTCTGTGCTGTAAAAGTCAACCACCCACAGAAAATGTGATGGCTCATTTATGGAGATGTTTTTGAAAACAATGTTTGTGCTACGACTTATTGCAGCATCACAATGAGATAGTTGTTCTTTCTTAGAGCCAGGTTCATGAGGTCAGTTCAAAAGTAAATAGAAATCAGCAGAGATGCAGACATGATGGTTGCAGCACTTGGCTTCCTCTACACAATTTTAATGACCACACAGTTCCTTGTATTTAAAAATTTTTAATCCATTATTGACTTCATATCTTGCATTGTATACTGTTCCCCTTAACTTTCAGACTGTGAAGTTCTCTCAACCAGAGGTGACTGAACTTCATATGATGAGGTCTCAGAGACTCATGCAAAGCTCAGCCATTTCACAATCATATTGCCAAAGCACCATTTCAGAGGAAGAAATAAGAAAGAAAGAAGACTGTTTTGAAACAAAGCACTCATTGCAGCCCGAACATTCATGAGCTCTGTATGATGAAAGCTGGTACTGCTTTCCTGGTATGTTCTAAACTACTTGCAGCTCAGCTCCTCTCCCAGGGGTGCAGCCTTGCTAGTGAAATCTTAGAGAGTGTCAAGGGTGAGGGCAGTATTGAGCTAAATTTGATATTCTTACTTGGTAATTTGGAAGTAAGTAGAAGAAAATCAATGAATTACTGTTTTTTTTTTCTTTTTTAACTGTATATAGCTTCTGTTTTAGAGCCAGTCACAGCAGGAAAACTGTCACAGGGGTGTTTGAATACGATTGGAGGCTCCACATGTCTGAGGGAAGTCACTTTGCTCTTTGTTTGGAAACTGGCTAAAGCACCTTGCAGAGGGGTAGGGAAATATAAAATGTGTTCATAAGAAGAAAGCTTCCTAGGGGGAGGGAGGCTTTGGCTCTGCCAAGAGAAACGTCTGAATGCTAATTGTAGGTGGGAGGAAGGGGGGTACAAACCGTCAAGTTGCCTAGGGAGGAGGCTTGGGGAAAGGAGGGGGGAATATTTGGGACATACTGCCTTTGATTAACACAGACTTAATTGGAGCATAACAAAGAGATTAAAAAAAAAAGGTTTGGCAAGTTAAATCTTTCCAGTGCCATACATCTGAGAAAGCCAACAGTGGCCTATGGAGAGCCTGAATGGGCAATGTGGAAAATGCCAGGGGTGTGTAATTTTATCTGTGGGGTTATGACAGCCATCATTTTGAACCACGGTGACTATCAGAACTAATTAATTCTCCAAGCCCAGAGGATGCATTGGGATGGAGCTGCAGCTGGTATGCTGAGGAATGCCGTGCACCCGGCAGAGGCCACCGCTTTTATCCGTGTTAATGAGGGAGAAGGCACAGACAGCTGATCTAAACCCCAGTGTGCTCACGATGCATACAGCTGATGGCAGTGCAGACTGCCAGGCAAGGGGTGGTCTTAGCCGTAGATTAGATCCTCATAGTGGCCTCTTCAGCTTTCTTTCTTTCCCTTCTGTTTTGGTGTTTTTTTTTTTTTTTTGTGTGTGTTCTCAAAAGGGTCTTTCAGCTGGTGAAATTGTAAACAAAAGGCATTCTAGCTGAAGCCGTGGTGAGAGGGCTTTGCTAGGGAGCCATGAGGAGAGTGGTGTGTGCAGTGCTAACTTGGATGATGATATTTACCACAAATTTTCAGGGCAGTATTGAGGAGCTGTAAGGCTGAGCCTAGAATCAGTATCATGCTCTAAAGTTAACAACCACAAAATCAGGGGTTGCTCACAGGTACCTCTGCTACCCTTTCATGTTATTTATAATTGTGTGTTGCTTAAAAAAATGAAAGTCATCCTCAAGGTATAGATAAAGTCCCAGGTCTTGTAGGTTCCATAGGATACATGACTTATAAATAAGTCCTCAATTTCTTGGAAGTGTTCTCCATGTACAGCTGTGAGACAGATGTACAAGGGGATGAATCTACAGGGTTCCTGGGCAGCAATGCCATGGAGCAGGGGAAAGGACTTAGTAACCCGGATCTGGAAGTGCAGGTGGCTTACAGGAATATTAAAGTCATCTTTGTGTCCCTGTCTCTACTTTCCATCCACTGCCTTGTCATTCTTGATGGACCATACACAGACTCTGATCCCGTGTTTCTGCCAGCTAATGGTGTGATAAATGGAGGAGGTACTGCCCTGGTACAAAATCTTGAGTTTTTTTGAATACTGGCTCTTACTGGTGATGTAGCACACTTCAGAATCATTAAATCTCATGTTTAATGGGGTATAAATATAGCACGTACTCCTTGCAGAGATTTGAAATAAAATTGATCGCAATTATAAGCTGCTGGGTAAATACACAAAAATAAATTTATCGTTTGAGTTAACATCTGGCTGTACAATGTCAGCATGTAAGGCGCTTCAGCTTTAAGATGTGATCAAAGGATATTGGAAGCTAGGAACAAATGGGCTTTCAAAGCTGGCTCAAATGGATCTTGCTGGCATTTCTCAAACAAACCTATTTTGCAGTTTATAAACACCCAGAAAGGACAGTAGGGTTGTTTGTATGTGTCTTGCACTGCAGTTCTGCTAAGGTTACAGTATGTAAAGCAAAAATACTAGGAAACCCCTGAGATTCCAGGATTTGGGGTGGGTAGAGGGATGTACAGCATGGATTTCTGGTGCTATAAAATTTACACTGATTTTTCTGACTATGGTAGAGAAGCAGGTCGGAAAGCGGCACACACATCTCAGATCTTAGCAGCTGTGGTAGGACTGGGGATGTTTGGGAAATCCAGGCACCATAAGTTAAGGGATTTTGTGGAGTTCAGGGCAGGAGCAGAGGCTGTGTTGTTACTGCAGTGTTACTACCTGATGACTTCCTTCCATGCTGTAGACAATTCAGAGAGCTTGCTGTAACTTTGGCCTGTATAGAACTTGTATGCTTTCAGAATAACACTTCTGTTAGACTCTCTAGTCAGACTAAAGTTAGATTAATACAGTTAATAATTTACTACAAATGGAACTGAGTTGCAGGTAGTGATATGGAGCAATCAACCCTTGCTCAGGTTTTTTTCCCTTCTTCTTTCTTCCTTTAAACGCAGCCTTTATAGCATTATCCAAATGTGCGTGTTTGTGGCTATAGTGGATTGATTTCAGCCAACTATCTTGTCTAGGAGAAACCATCTCAAAATCTGATTGAGGAAGAAAATCGTGCAGAAAACAATCTGGCATCATTTCCACAAATAGAATAATAGAACAATGTTATTTTTCATTGTCTTCTTCCTCACGATGTGTAAACTTGCCATGGTTTACATTAAGTTATAGGGCAGTGTTAGGTGCTGTGCTGGTCGGGTAACTCAGTGTGGGAATGCAGAATGGAAATCCCTAAGCCATGACCCAAGGGCAACAGGTTGGCCACGGGGACATCTGGCTTTGCTGGGAAGAGCCAAGTGTGGTGTTCCTGGAATGTGTTAGGGGGCTGCAGTCCAGCAGAGGTTGTGAACTGCTGCCATAGGAAACAGAGCTGGATTTGGGAGAAGGAAGCTCAGGCTGGTTTTGGCTCCGTGTTCTGAAGATGTGGACAAGCCACTCTCCCTTCTGCCGTGGCTGCGTCTTCTCTCCTTTCTGCTTCTCTATAGTTTGGCTTTCACAATGTGTGTGTGTCGGTGCCTCCAAAGGCGACCCCATGTGCAAGTTAGCGCTGGCGAACAAAACTCAGCATCCTCTGCCAGCATCCTCCATCCCTCTTCAGTTCAGCGCGCAGGATCTCGGAGTGCCCTAGGTCGGAAGGGACCATGAGGATGAGCCAGTTCCGCCCCTGGTGCGGGACCTTCCCGCGGGGCCACCGGAGGGCAGCAGAGCCCAAGCCACGGCTCCAACCACCCCAACCCGCGGGAAGCAGCACCTGGAAGCGGCTCCAAGGGTCCCCTCGAGCCGCTGCCAGAGCCCTGCGGGAGGGCAGGGAGGCAGCTCCTCTGCCTGGGTAATCCCACTGCAACCCACTCGCGGGGTCAGAGTGGGAACGCGTTTGCAAGACTGGGGTGGCTTCCTAAAACTGGTCCGAGAGCACGTGGGGATAAAGAAATATAGAAAAGAAATAGGGGTCAAAATATATGATGCCTAATAAGCATATCGAAAATAAATCCATAAGAGTGAAATATAAAATATAAAAAGAAATGTATAAAACATAGATATTATTGTAAAAATACATTAAAAAAGTAACAAACAAACAAAAATATAAAAATAAATATTGAAAGGTATAAAATAAATATAAAATTATATAAAATTAGCATAGCATATATAATGAATCTATAAAAGACAAATCTATAAGTCATATAGAATAAAGCTATAGAAATGCAGCTATGGCAATATTAAAATGATGCATGTTTTATATGTATATATTTGGAAACAGTCATCTGTTGCAAAGAGTACGAGGTACATGAGGTAGAAGGGAGAGGATGTAGCCAGATACCTGCACAAACATGTGCTGCATCTCAGAAAATTGTGCAGCCAGGGAACTGTTCACTTTCCCCTGACTCCCACACAGTTGTATATACACTATGAGTAAGAAATTGGAATGATTTCAAATACA
The DNA here is from genome assembly GCA_013397175.1 of Platysteira castanea. Taxonomy (NCBI): domain Eukaryota; kingdom Metazoa; phylum Chordata; class Aves; order Passeriformes; genus Platysteira; species Platysteira castanea. The sequence continues at coordinate 151,402 of VYXC01012974.1, read as the reverse complement.
TGGGAGCATCTGCTGAAGATTCATCCAAAAGATTCTGCTTTGTGCCTTCTGTGTGGAAGACTAAAGTTTTTTATGAAGTTTACTTTTTTTTTTTTTTATGATGATAAAGTAAACATACAAGGATTCTTTCCAATTATACAAAAGTTATGGTAAAAAGACTATACTTTGTGTTAAACACACTGGAAACTCTAAATAAATGTAAAAATGTAAAGCCAGTGCTATTGGCAATGAGAATAGGCTGAGCACACATGAAGAAAACCCTCTTCAAACGCTCACCTATGTGTAGCAAGGCTCTGTACAGGGGGCACTTGTGAGGGACTGTGNAAGAAATATAGAAAAGAAATAGGGGTCAAAATATATGATGCCTAATAAGCATATCGAAAATAAATCCATAAAAGTGGAATATAAAATAGAAAAAGAAATATATAAAACATAGNGTGCAAAATCCTCGCCTACAAACAGATAAGTTTTGGATACATCTCACGTAAAACAAAAGAGCTGCAGTTTTGAAAGTTTTGATGGAGAAATCAAGTATTTACAGCTATGAACAGTCCAGAATTAAATGTCCTCCCCAAGAAAATTTTTCACTTTAGCTGTTAGTATCATGAAGTAGTCTTCTGAAGAGAGGAAAAAATAGGTTATCTAGGGGTTATGAAATAGAAGCTTTCTAGTTTGTTTTTGAGTGCTTGTCTCATTTTCAAATTTGAAAAGTAGAAATGTTGCGGTTTTTATTGGTGTTGGCTTTTTTTGTGGTTTTTATTTGTTTGGTATGGTTTCTTTTTAAGTTTTCAGAAATGTAATCAACTAAAATATTAAAAAATAAAGCAAAAAAACTAACAACCAAACTCACCTGTAAATAAAGCTTCAGTGCAGTCATTTTAAATCCACGCATGTTATTAGCAACAGAAACAAGGCTGATGATGAGAAACTCCAAAGAGGGATAATTTACATCTTTGATCCCAGTACCAGCACTGGTATTTGCAGATGCCTGTCTTCCTTGTCCTGCCACATAGACTTCCAAGTCTCCCATCCAACAATCTCTCTCTCTCTCTCTGTGATTGCAGAATGTATTTTAACATCATTTAATGTGAGTAATTTTAGAACAGTGCTAAAACAGATTATTTCACATTCACAACTTTTTAGCACCCTCTTTTTGCACATCATCATCATCATCATCAATGACATTAGAGCAGCCAGAACGTCAAAGTCCCTGCAGCCCCCATGACTTGTACCATGTGAGTGTCCATACCTGACAAATGCTGCCTATAGTTTTTTGGGGATAAGGAATGGCACTGTAGGACAATGCAATTTAAACTTCAAGTTATTGCTTGCTTGTTTTTTTTTTTTTTTTAAAATTTTGACCCGCAGCTGTGAAGTTGTATAAAAACTTCAAGAATCATTTGGAGAAACTACATTATTGATCTTCTGGGGGGAAACAACCTCTCCTTCCTAGGAGAAGGCCAAATAGATAATTAAAAATATGGTCTGAATATTTTAATGACAGAGATTTTCTTCATTCTTCTGACCCTAGTATCCATGAAAGATACAGAAAGATTTGGAAGGATTTTGAGAACAAAAATGGCAGATATTAGAAAATGAGGAAGTGATAAATGTCTGTGTAGAGTAGGTAGAATACTAAAAAGAGATAAAATGAATAGAGACATTATGATGTGGATAGAAATCATAAATAGGAAATTCTTGGTTTTTTTACTGTAATTCTACAGTAAGAGAAGTTTCGAAAGAATTGTCTTTAAGAAAATTAGAGGTGAAAAAGCTTTCAGTCATTTCTGCTAATACAACTTCTTATTTTCTTATTGCCTAATTGTAGGTAGGTAAGTATTCACATGTTTTAGAAGTATGTGGTTGAGAGGAACAAGGCAGAAAATTGGCTAGAATCTGTAAGAAGCAAAAACTTATTTCTTGTAGAAAATATTTTGAATAACTGATTTGTTTCAACACAGCAGGTCAGGTTGAGAAGATTTTACTGAAGGAAAAATATAAACATTGACTTTTTTTTGCCTCACTTGCTGGGTAAAGCATCTTCCTTACACACTGGACTCCTCAAAAATGTAGTAGCTTGTCTAAAACTTTGTTGAGGAGCAATTCAAGAGCCTAAACACTGGCATCTAATGCTGCCTCAGATGCCTCTGGTACTAGTGAGTGCTGTGACTTCCTGGAGTAGCACCTGGGATGCCAGGAGGCCTCTAAAACAGTCCCAGACAACTAAAACACATCCTATGGATATAAGGACTCAGGAACTAGAAACCTGAAAGCGTCAAGAGCTGCCGAGTTAGTGCAGCTACTGAGGGCTGGGTGTAGGATGACCACAGATATCTCCTTTCCAAGTCCCATCAGGCAAACATCTACAGAATCACAATTTTTCAGATGCAGATTTCCTTCTTACTTAGTTGTGAATCCGCAAGTAAGGAAGCAGTGGTGGCCTGGAGGTCCTGAGAACTGCAGTGTTCTGAGGGGAAATCAGACTCATTCCTTGAATCAGTATCTTCCCTCATAAAAGGTTTTTTAGAATTCAGGTTTTTTGTTGGGAAATCAGTATAATGGAAGAGTCACAACTTGTTGTTTATCTGATGCACGCTGCAATCAGAGGGTAGAGTAGATACTCATCTGTTCCCACCAATGACTGCTGAGTATTTCAAGAGGTGTTATGGAGCAAGTTTTCCGTCTGAGATCCAGCTCTCACTAGCTTGGCACTCTCAGCTGTTAACTAGTTTTTCAAAAGAACTCAGTTCTCATTGTAACTGTTATGACAAGGTTTTCAAAAGATTTCAGCAGACTGAGTGCTGAGCTCCTTTGAAAATATCCTAATAATTATTTAGGTGAGTAAACAGCATCTGAGTCTGATTCTAAAAGCTGATTCTTTCTGGAAAGTCTTACCAGTGATGCATATTATCAAATTTTTAATGTTCCCTCTATATGATTTGCCTTTATATATTTTCAGCATTTGAGCTGTTTTAGATGCAGTTTCTGCAAAATTAGAGTAGTAGACCAGCCATAGGGTGCAATAACTCAGGATCAATGAAATGCAGCCTTCCTATTGATGGATCTATCACATTAAAACTTGAATGCTATTATTGAGCAAAGTTTCCAGAGTAGCCAAGAAGTAACAAGAGAAGATATGGTAGAAGAGTAAGGGTGAAATCTTCGTGTAGTGTTATACCTCAAGACCAAAGTCTGGGGCAAAAAGAGACAGTGCTGATGGCAGTCTTACATCCCAGGATGACAGCACTGGGGACAACAGTGAAGGGTTTAAACACTGTGTCCATTACAAAGTTGGATTTAACTAATTTCTGTCACAGAGCTTAAGAGGCAAAATGCCCAAATTTGTGCTCTTGGCAATACTCCTGAATGAACACATTAGTCTGAATTTAACCCTTGAGATAGGTCACAGTGAAAGAACGTAGTAAACACCATTTAAAATCAAAGGCTCATTTAGACTGGTGTCCTCTTCTTGAGAGTGCTCAATACTAGATGTTTAGCAAAAGAGTGTAAGAAACAGGTCAAATACGGAATAATATTTTAAAAGTACTTTTTCAAGATTCTACCTCTAACAAGTTATTCTTATCTGGTTTATATCCTTTCTTCTGCTTCCATGGCACCTTGTGGCAGTGGCTTCCACAATGTAGTTGCAGTCTATGTGGAAAAACTTATCTCTTTTATTTCAAACCTTTTGTCAGATGCTGGAGTGTGAGAAATAGCTAATACTCTATGGCTTTGTGAAATTGGATCATATCCCTCCAAACTGTGCCCCTGTTTTTTCCAGGTACAAGTGTTATAGTTGATGCCGTTTCCCCTCACACATGAGTCCTGGATCTCTGACCTGAGTTTTGCCCTTCTCTGAGCTAAAACCTCTTCTGACTCACCTCTGTAGCTTTGGAAATGGGGTGATCTAAGCTGCCTACAGCAGTCAAGATGTTTGTGCCTCTTAGATTTCTCTAGCTATATAAGAGTATTTTTTCTTCTTCATTCTCAATCCACCTTAAAAATCTTAGTGTTGTATGTGCTTTTCTGTCTGCTCTTAAAAATGGAGCTGATATTACCAAGGGGGAGGCACAAGGGTCTCATATTTTATTTATGGAGTGTGGATACTGGTTTAAAGACCGTTCTTGGGTCATGGCTATTTTTTCCATGCACGTGTGGTTTAACATTTTTTCATTTTTAACGGCATTTAATTTGCTGCTCATCCCCCTGGCTTCTTGTGAAATGCTCTTGCATCTCTTCACTCAATTAGCCTTACAATCAACCTCTCCAAATATTTTCATCACTTGTCATGTTTTGTTGCCTCATTAACAACTCCATCTTCACCCATGCTTTCAGCATAATTTTGCTTCTCACTTCCTGGCCAGTATTTTCTCTCTATTGTGAAAAATCAGCAATCGATTCCTTTCCTTTATTTCCTGTATTTCAGTTACCTGATAAACCACTTGAGGAGCTTCATTCCATAACCCCTTGGTTGCTTCCAGAGGCTTATGTAAAGGGCTATTACGGTGGGGAGCCTGAATGGCTGGGCCATATACATGGCTATAGCTCTGATGGAGTTGGGCAGCTACAGTCCTTGGAAGAGCAGATTATCTGTCAAAGAATTCACAAACCTTTAATCATAAGCTTTTATTCTTGCAAGCAGTGGACAAGAAAATCTGTTGTCTCAGTTTCCTGACCTGGATGCTCAGCTGTATTATCAAGTTGTCATCAAAACTTCATATTTCATCTATCATTTCTTTATTCAAAAGCAAGGTGTTGGTGCAGACATATACTTCCACTTTCTTTCCCTCTTTGAAGCAGAGAAATGAGAAGCATTTGGTCATTTGGGACTCATGCAGAAGTATGGCAGTGATATTGTAAAGTGAAATATTTATTACTTTTGTTTCAAATTGGGTAAGAATATCTAAACTATATAATGTTGGTTTCATGAAAACTCTGTCCAGTGAGCAGGGTATTGTGCTATCCTCTGAAAGCAAAGGTTGCACAATAGATAGAATTACAGGATTATTTTGAACAGTCTTTGAATAACTTGTTTTCTGACTGGCTTGTTGCTATAACCTCATGCTGCCCCCGATGTATTGTCTTTGGTTGGAAATTAGATATCTTCACAGAGCTGCAAACATCATCTGCAGAACATGAAATAGAAAATCTCAAATGTATTTGGGGTGAGGCTGCCCTATATATTAGTTACAAAGAAGTGTACTTTGAGACATAATGTTGTGGAAGTTGTATTTTCTTCCTTCAATTATTTGAACCACTTGAGCTTGTCTCTCAAACTTAATAACACCATGAAAATCCTCTAGTGAAGCTACAGTTTATGATACCAGGTAGGGTGTATTTTATTTTCTATTTCCTAAATTATTATTTGTCAGCAAGCACTCTAGATTGCTTTTCTGTAATTGCCTTCCATGTGATACGTGCTCCAAGATCTCTTAGACTCTTGGTTATAGAGAGCCCTTTACGAAAGAAATCTCTCTCATTCTGGTTATTGCTGACTTCAGAAGGGTTTTGGGGATTTTTCTCTTTGCTGTGTCAATGTCTAGAAAGTACTTGAATATATGTAAAGCACGTTTTTACCTAAACCCCATGTAAAACTTATGGGAACTAGAATATTTTTAATAAAATACTTTTTTCTTTTAGGAATATAAAGCATAATTAAGTTTTTTCATGAAAACTTTCATATTGATATTGTTGGCCTAAAATGATCAGTCGAAATATTTTGCTTACTTCTAATATGAGCATTGGCAACTATGAACTCTGACATGAACACATAGACAATAACATAGGTTTAACTTTTATTGATATTAGAAAATAATTGCCACAGTGAACAAGCTTAAATATCCTAATGTTAAAATGTTGCTCTTGGAAAATCTGGCTTTATGTAAGAGGTTAATAAGGTTAAGTCTGTTTAATATACAAAGCCAAGAGGTAATTAGTGTCAAAAGTACTAGGTGGTATCTCTACAATAAAGACAGTAATGTAGGAGGAAAACATAGCTTAATAATTTCAGAAGAGAAAAATATTGCTTACTTTTTATAGTTGAGGCAATTAGTCCAGATAACAATCTGCTGGAGCGAGCTGCATTCTCCAGGCACTGAAGGAAGGTTTTTAGGTACTTTCCAAAAGCAGGTGCTACAGTTGAATGCGTAGCTCCTGAGTTATGAGTCGGACTTAGTGCTGTGCTGGAGGGTTTAGGCTGGATTGTGAGGACTGGTCTGTAACTTCTGCCCAAACTGTGCTTTGGGGTTTTAGCTTTTTCGTAAATTTTGGCTGAGGTGTGTGTTTGAATTATGACTGGACAAGACGGCACATTTCACTTAAATTACCTGAATTTACGTTGTTATCAGAGAGATGCTAGTGATGCCAAGGCTGAATTTATGAGGTAGGTTGGATACTGTATTCCTTGCAGCCCAAAAACTGTTTCTGTGGCAGCAGAGTAGAGAAATTGCCCCTGCTTGTAATTGAAATGTTTTCAGAACAAGGAGAGAAAAACGGATTTGTGACTTCTGGAGGTATTTCCAAAATCCATTCAAGAACATCTAGAAAAGAGCCAGCTAGTTGTAAGAAAAGGAGCGATTTAAAAACAGGGAGTATGTTGTTGGCTCTAGTCAGTTGGCCTAAACATGTCATAGGTAGAACCCCAAGAATAATTAATGTTGGGTCCATTGCTCTGAAAATCAACAGTAAAACACAGAAAGCTGCACAGTGCTGTGATGCAGCATGGGATGGATCTGGGAAGAAATCCTGCAGCAAACTTATGTACTTTTATCCCAATATGGCCCATCTTGCAGCAAGACTCTTGTGAAACCTGGAAATTCCTCAGCCAAACCATTAATACAAGAAAACTGGGACGCTTTACTGTCTAATTTCAGTCTTGGCTGAACCTTCTTTATTAAAGTCCTGGTTTTCCTGTGTGGAGGTATAAAACATGTTAATAATGCAGTTCATGAGAATGTGAAAACTCTCTGATAGTTACAGGTTGGGAAGTCAGATTAAGCAGGACAGATGCATAAAATATGGTTTAGACCCTGCCGAGTGGGATGTCCAGCAGCACTATTGCTTCCTCTCAAGTGACAGAGGTATGTGTTTTGGTTTCAAGGACATGAAATTCATCGTCTGGCAACCTGTGTGGTATGGACCACTGTAAATCCCTCTCTAAATGTTAATTTAGAAAGAAGTGCTGGACTGTGCCCATAAAAGCTAACATTCTGTTTTCCCTGGTGATAAATTACCGTAACATTTGATAAACACAGTGTGCCATAAGAGGGAATATCAGCCACTGTTATCAAAAGTTAATTTTCTAGACTAAATATTCATTTGGATCATTAGAGCTATTAAATTCTGTGTCAGGTTTTAAGGAGCTAGCTGTGCCTGAGTGCTAGAAGGAGCCTGAAAAGAATCATATCCTGTCAAGATAAATGATTGAACTGTTCAATGAACTCTTTGACTGGCATTGGTTCCAGTCATGCCAGCTGAAGCTCAATTCCTCTTTGTCTGTGTGGTCTTGTTTTCACCTTGCCTGTGGGGTGAAAGCGGTTTGATGTGACCCCCTCGCAGACGGAGGCATGAGCCTAACCTCTATTTACACCCTGTCATAATGGGGAGCTGGCAAACACTGCTGCTTGCCGCTGCTCTCCTCATTTCCCCTGCTTTTTTTTTGTCAAACAGTTAGAAGTTGTGCATTCTAATAATAATCTAATTAGCATAGTAGGCTTATAACATCTTGTTTATGTTGTCTACTCTATTTTGAACAAAAAGAAGCAAAGAAAATATTCTCTTTTGTACAGTTTAAGTACTGCCTTAGAGACTGCATATGATGTGGAGCAATAAGGTAACCGGATAATGTATGAAGAATTTTGTCCTTTTGAAATTAAAATTTGAGATGTGAACTGATTCCATGGTGTACAAAGCCTGAGGCTCACACTCTGATTTGAAAGTTGGTGTATGACACTTGATACCTGGTTTTTTTTGGCCTTCAGCAAACCTTCTCCTAACAAGTTGCATTTGTTGATAGTGCTGTATGGTTGCACTGACTCTAAACTCATTTATTTTCTATAACAGTAAAACCATTGTTCAGCCCTTTTTCTTTATGGCCAGGCTTTCTGTGTCACCTACTTCCTCCTGCTTCCTCCCTCCCTTTCCCTCTGGTTCACTGATTGTTTCTTGGGCCTGACCAGGAATGTCAACGCAGCCAGGTACCCCCAAGATCTCCCTACCCCATGCTCTGACAGTGACTGACCTGGAGCACTTGGGAGTTCAATGGAAACGTGCATGTGCCCTGGGAAATAGAAGGGAGAAAAGATTTGCTGGGCACTCTTCTGGAAAACTGTGTGTGTTTCAGGATTTTCATGTGAAGCGAGCCACTGCAGGTCCACTTGAATATATTGTTGTATTATCGTGGTGCAGGGCCCTGTTTTACTCTACAGTGACTGCGTCCTGACAGTGATTTATCACTATAATGTGTAACAAGTTTGTGACCTACAGCAGTGACTGATAGCTCCTCTAGAACTGACAAAAGGGAAGAAAAGAAGCCTTATTTATAGCTATAAAGGAAAGAGGTGATTCTAAAAAGAAAGAGAGGAAGGAAGCAAAAATGCGCTGATAAATCTCCTTTGCATTTTGAGGGATCATTTCTATCCCTGCAAGGAGATAAGTTATAAATAGAACAACAATATATACACCATTCTTTCATGACTACATTAAAGGGAAACAAGATGCAAATGAGATGGAACAATGTAGGGAGACAGCTAGAAACCTATCGCATAATACATACACATACAATGTTAGAAAATAAAAAGAGTCTCTTTGTAAATAATGGAAAAAGAAAATAAAAGGTATTTTTAATCTATTCAATCTATAATTCAGATTTCTAAATTGTTTTCAGTATACATTCTGACTTGAGTGAAGAGAGCAGGGACAAGTTATGCTCATTCCTCATGAGCAATTATACATGTGTCCCCACCAGAGGGGAGATCTAGTGACAACTGAGTCACAGCACTGCTGTTACTCTGCAGCAGGTTGAAGGACCCTCCTAAATTTGGGGCTGTGGAGAAGACGCTAAATCAAATTGCCTGAAAGGATAAAAATCATTGTCTTCTCAGGGTGCTGCTGGAAATGGAGGAGATGTGTGGGAGAAATCTTTGTAATGCTCAGAGGGAACCTTAGCAACTCCCTCCCCAGCATGCCTGATCTCTGCCCTCCAGGGCCAGGAGAAGGGGAGTGACTCAGATGATCATGTGCCTGGCCATTGAGATTGGCAGAAGGTCTCTCTTCATCTCTCTTCTTACACTGTAGTACCTCAGAGGAGAAAACTTCTACTTCTCTCCCTCGTTGTCCTCTGTCCTGTTGGTATTAATCCAGGAAAGTAAAAATATGCAAATTAGTTTATGGTTTTTAATCCTATTTCAGACCTGCTGTCATGTAAACTAGTAAAGTGTTGCATGTTCTGTAACACTTCACTTTTTGAGTCCAAAGATTGCTTCTGCCACCATGAGTCTTTAGTGAGAGTGAGCTGTGGGAAACCGGCACTTCTGCTGTGCCAAAGTCGTACTTTACTACTAGTCCTGAGTGACCCACATGTGGTATGAGGGACACCTGGGGTCAGACATAGATGGGTGCACATGTAACAGACATAGTTAGGTACCGCCAGAGAATGCTCTTCTTTCCTGTGAGATGTTACCTAGTTACAGAAAGGCAGTTTTTAGGAAAGAACAAATTATTTAAACTGCATATTTCAACATTTTCTAGACAAAATTTTTATTTGTGTGCCTTGGCACACTTGAAATGATCAAAACAAAACATTCCAGCTGGACTTCCCCTTCTTTCTCTCCCCATGGCTATTGATTTGCAAACCTTTTCAGGGTTTTGGCTTTTTGTTCCATTGAGAAGAGGAAGAGTTTGGAGCCTCGGATTGGCAGCGGGGGAGGAAGGCTGCCCAGCTTGGCTCTCACACCCCATGGTGTGGTTGTAAGGATTCATGCACATCAGCAAGGCAAAGCCTTGCAGTGTGGTATCCTGGCTGCCTTCTGGTTCCCGAGTGGGGCTCCAGCATGTAGCAGCACCTCATGGCAGAGAAGTTCCACGCTAAAGCCCTTTCCCAGAGCACCTTTTGATGCACAGCAAAGACTTTTTACTTGTTCTTTCCTCAGTGGCTCAGGGTTTGTCCCCTACAGTGCGATGAGCTTCGTGCTTCCAGGGGCTGCTTGGTTTTGGAGTAAGCCATGAACTTAGAGCACCAATTGCATTAATTGCTTTCACGCCAGCATATTTCCATTGTGGCTGCCTTTATAGTTGTGTAATGTTTCTTCTCTCTCTTCTTTCATGGCTTTCTTTGCCTTGACAGGCTCAGTCAGATTCCCTCATTCACATCTGCTAATGTGAGGGCTGAATAGAATAAATCTATGCAATGATGGCTTCAGAAAAGAGGGGAGGAGGGTGGTGGAGGGGGAGCCGTCTCAAAAAATGATTTCTACGTAATAAGAGGGCAATTTCAAAAAACAGTTTCAACTAGTTTGTCCCAAGCAAGATGGTTTTGGAATGAGTAGTAACAGGGCCCCAAATCCAAAAGTCTTATCACCCCCCTGTTCCTTTTTTCCTCAACTTAAAAGTCACCCAAGCGAAGGAATGGACAATACACAATTACTTTATTTGGCTTCTCCAGGTTTGCCAGGAGAGGAGAATGCTGCCAAGCTCCCCAAGACAAGCTATGCTGGGTGCTTGCCCTTGTGCCAGTGTGAAGACAAAAAAAAATCAGGAGCCTTGAAAAGAAGCTGGTGCAGCACATGGCTCTTTCCCACTCCTCACAAATGATGGCTGTTGTGCTCGTTAACCTCTTCTGGGGCTCAGTCAGTTCATGCTGTGCAGCAGCAGAGAGCTGAATGAAATAAAAGGCTCACAGGACCCATAGAAACGCCATAACTCCTTCATTCCCAACACACAGGCGAAGGCCGCCTTCCTCGTGGAATACCAAGTGCCTCTCGTCAAACTCTTAATAAGTCAATCCTGGCTCCATGTGGTGGTGACAGCTTGGATTCCAGCACAGGCGTGTGGGGCCAAGCCCAGCTCCCGATTTACCCCACTGGCTCTGGCAAGACACCTCAGACTCGTGCTCGGCTTCGCTCTGCCCACACGCTCGAATGAGTCTGTGTCCTCTGCAGACATGGGTTCAGCTTATTTAAACCAGCCCCGTCTCTGTGCAAAGCCTAGTGCTGCTCAGATCCTTAGCAGGGATCTAAAAGGAGACTCGTAATGAGCTTTTAGCTTATGAAATCATTAAATAACTCCGTAACATCCCTCATAAAAAAATGTCTTTTTATCCGAGTGGCTATGGTTCTGATAAATGAAAGAGAATCTCTTCTTTGTGCTTATAAATGAACAAAGGGGACTGTACAGGCTGATCCGAGGCCCACAGAAATGAAAGGAAAACCAAAGACTTCAAGGCACTTCAAATGTAGGCTCTTCTAACTGGTAGCCTTTGATTTTAAGGATTTTTATCTCAAACTGAAGAGGACAAAGCTACAGTTTAAAAGGAACTATGAGCAGTTGAAGGGCATGATAAACTCCCATCTGAGTCTGTGTGCCACAAACAGACTAAGATATGAGCCCTGATGCTTAAAACAAAAGGGAAGACAATTCGAAACAAAGCATAGCATTAATTAGGAAAATCTCAGAAAATATAACAAGGAAAAGAAAAAGCTGTGGCAATTTGAATGATACAGGGAAACACATCGTACAACAACTAAATGTTTTCCTTTAACATTTTTCACCTGAGTTTATATATCAAGGGGAAAAATGAACAGGAAAAAAAAAGGAAGAAAATGCCACTGCACGAAAATGTATATTAAAACGTGAAATACATTTAATGGTGGAGTATTAATGGATTGCCTTGGACCTCAAGCTACAATATTATCCGGTGCTTCTTAGATGTCAGTGAGTTCCTGATGAAGAGCTGCTTTCCATGTCTTGTGATTCTGTTGCCTTTCTGGATGAGGAACTATTGCTGGAATCACCCCTTTCCTTTTTTACCCACTCCATGTCCAAATCACCATCGATTCACTGAATTCTGTGAGCTTTCAGATGGTACCCCTTCTGTTGCTGTCAGAGGCTGAAGGATCTGTTCCTCTGATTCCTTGGTCAAGCTGAGAAAGCTTTCTAGGATCACCACGCAGTGAAAAATAACCAGATCAGGAGCTTATATAATAGCAATTTGCAATTTGAAAACTACATAAAAAGTGTTTTTTAAATAATCCTGTATATCTTTAAAGAAAATAACATCAGAAAGTTTATAGCTTGTCCGACTTAACCTTGGAGAGAAGCATGTAATTAAATTTACTTTTGTTTCATTTCAGTTTAAATCCATGAATGTCTGTGTGCTGGTCTTATGCTTGGTATGTAAAAACCAGAAAGCAAAGCCTAGTTAAGAGAAGCAACAGCAAAATGGTATGAGTGTTTCTAAGGGATGAAAAGTGTGTGGTCTTCATTCAGATTTCAAACTGGTTTGACCCCATGTCATCCTATTGGCTTTAGTTATTGTCCTGATTTATGTTAGCACAGACAAGAGCAGGATTAGATATAAATGTGGTAGTCCATTGTTTAGATGAAACATGTTTGTTTTCCACTGCAGCATTCAGAGAAGTTGACTAGAACAAAATAATTTGAAATATTTTTTTATTAGAAAAAAGGTGTCTAAACCCATCTGTAGGCTCATTTTATGCCAAATTTAGAATTAGAGATTGAAACATTAAAAAAACCCCATAGTCCTAGATCATTAGCAAAGCACTTAGACATATTTCTATCCTATTTTTCAGTAATTAACATACATGAAAAGATGAAGTTTTAAAATGAACTACAAATCTTATCATCTACAGATGCTGAGATTATAATTTCAGTGACATGTACTCAATTAACTTAAAAATGATTTAAAAAGTGCTATTTGCCTTTTCGTGTGTACCCAACTTACCAGAGCGTTGCACTGTTACTAAAGTTCACCTGAGTATGTATATTCTTACAATGAGGAGCTTTTCAGAAAAGAGAGTAATTGCTGGCAAGCTGAACATAAAATAAGGCCGGCTTAACTTGGCTGATTTTTTTGAGTTTTAATATAGCTAAGGAAAAGATGTTTTCACTTGTGTACTACCCTACAGCCACTGGGACTAGGTAGAGCCTGCTGTGTGTAGAATATGGTCCTTACTTTAAAGTCTAATATGGCTTAAAATTAGAAAGCAATATGAATAATATAGATCACATTTGTATTCTTGACCTGGGCTGGTGAAACTTGGTGCACCAGCAACAATGGAGAGCATTCAGGTGTATGTGGCACTGAATAACATGAGGAGCCCAATGGAGCATGGCAGTATGTCAGGAATATGTTGGAGCATGAAGACAGGCATGAAATCCATGGAGAAGAGATCTCTTTAAAAGGCAAGTGGGGGAAGATAAGAATCTTTTCATACCATGGAATTGGAACCTTCTGCGGTAGCCGCTGGTGTTCTCTGTTTTAACCCCGACTAACTTTAATGGGAGCAAAATGTGGCCAAGATCTTCTAGACCAGAAATTGTCTGTTTCATGTGCTTGCTGCCTCCCTCTCTCCTGTTGGGTGACATTTCTGCAAGGTCTCTTCCAAAGGTGCTGTGATGCTGAGTCAGGCCCAGTCTGATGTTTGTCCTCAGCCCCAAGGACACAGAGAGGTGAGAAGAGGAGACAAGGCAGGGGACCAGTTGGGGCAGGTGGAAAGACTGGAGACGCCAAAGGAAGGAAATGGAGAAGAGGAACTTTCCCAAGTAACAAGTGATAAGACAAGAGGAAACATCCTCAAATTGCATCAAGAAAGGTTTAGACTGGGTATCTGAAAAAATTTCTTCATTGAAAGGCTTGTCTTCTTTGGAACAGGCTGCCCAGGGAAGTGGTGAAATCACCATCCCTGGAGGTATTTAAAAGATGTGTAGATGTGGAGCTTAGGGATGTGGTTTAGTGGTGAACTTGGCAATTTTGGCATACTTGGCAGTTTATGGTTTGAACTGATGATCCTCAAGGTAGATCTTTTCCAACCTCAGCAATTCTATGACCCCATATATTGGCTTGAGGCAATATTTTGTGACCTTCAACTTGTGATGTAGTCTCAGTGAACAAAGCTTTGTGGAGTCTTCCTCCCAGACTGATGGAAGACAGTGATGAAAGGAAGTTATCTTCTTTGTGCTATCTCTTTCCCATAAAATATAATTGGAGAAATTGAACATGATATTTTGTCAAAGATATGGCTTGTCAGATAATTGTGCCTCTGCCTCTGGGATTTATACTTCTGTTCCTAATTTTGTGTAAGCTGTTATAAAATGCCACATCAAATTATGCTGAGAACATAAACATTGTGAAAAAGATGTGTAAGAGTTAAGAAACACTGCAATTGAATCACCTTCAGCAATCTCCTGCAGTATATATGTTATCATACAGCTTTTAATTGAAGAATGACACTTGGGTTTGCAAAAGAATCCCACTGAAAGGTGAACAGACCATTTTAGAAAAGCTTTTTAAGAACATTTGTAGATTTGTTTGGTTTTTCTTTTTTTCTTTTTTTTTTTTTCCCTAAAGACTGGAAATAGAGATTTAATAAATAGGTGAACTAGAAGCCTTGCTTAGGTGATATTTAGTGTGGCTAAACTGTGATGCAAGTGTGAATACTCCTCTGGACACACAGTGGAGCTGCCTCCCAACCTGCTGCAATGGTTACTACTGCCATGTAGCTGTAGCAGTGTGCTCTCAGCATGACAGAAGAAATTATCATTTATCCAGATTCTTTGTGAACTTTGGAGCTTGTATTGTGTTTTGTGCTGCTGAAGCCTGGGTGGTTTTAGTGCCTGAAGTAGCAAGTTAGCATCAAACTCCGTGGTGACCTGCAACCACTGCCTGCAGGGTAAAGGCAGCCTCACTGTCAATCACTGAACTTGATCTTCATGTTCATAATGAAGTTTCCTAGAGCTGATTCCCTCTGTGGTTTAAGGATTGAATGTGCAGAAGGGTAGCCTCTTAAGAGGAAAACGTATGGATGTTCTGGTATTTTGGAGTCCCTTGAGGATGTTTCTTGGGGGAAAAAAAAGGTAGGTGTTACAAAGATTGTATGCCTTAGCATTAGGAATCAGACTGATTAATACAGAGCTTCTTCAAGCAGAATGACATCCCCAAACACCACAATGTGTCAGAAAGAAAAGCCATGAAGAAAATAGCAAATAAATGCTCTGCCAGTGGTGAAATTCTCCAAAGTATGTGAAGCCTTAAATGTGGCACCATTTTGTGCTTGTGAGCAGTGTGTGTTGTAAAAGAGGGCTGCACAAAAAGTCTCATTATTTCTGTAGGTTATAGTTAGCTCCATGTTCTGGCATGTTTCAGGAGTTTTAGTTAAATCTGGTGGGGCAGACTAGGTGTGAAACTGTGCTGAGGAATGTCACACTAAAGCTGTATCAGAAACCAAAATGAAAGAGAAAGCATTTTTGAGTGAGCTGAGGTTATACCTCTCACTATTGTGAGAGGCAACTAATTTTTTGAGGGTTAGTTCGTGACTGCATCTCAGAGCTGAACACCTCACAATATTGAGCAATTCAGAAATAATGTCAAACAGCATAGCTAGACTTTGCCAATCCTCAGAATTACCTTTTCAGGATGAAATTTATATTAAAGGATCAACAGTTCCCTGAAACATCGTTGTGTTGGATTTGCAGTCAGAACATCAAGAAAGAAAAAGGGAGGCTGAGACCTAAAGAGGGATCTTGGTGTCAGAGCCCAAAGAGGACAAAACCTGCACCATTGTCACAGGGGGCAAAAAGCAGGATAAGGTCCAGCATGGGTGGAAGTGCACAAAAGTTGGGGTAGGGTGGGGTTGGCTTGTGAGAAGCAGGACCCTGCAGGCAGGGGAGGTGAAGCCAGTGCAGGTGTCCATCATCACCACTCCCAGTGGTAACATCCACTGGGATGTTACCCAATGGATGTTGTCCCAGTCAGTGCCACACAGCTCACTGGTGAGCAGCAGGACCTTGGTGCAAAACTGGTGCGTAGGCAGAGGCAGGAGTCTGGCTGATAAAACTAAAGCCATTAGGAAAGGTAGAGGTTAAATTAGAGCTCCTTCTGATTGAAAGATTGAAAATACCTACTGAGTCTCCTTCCTTGCTGCATGATTCCCAAAACAATGTGGTAAACAGTCTCTTACAAAGAGAGAACTACTGGGTTATGTGTGCCAATTAGGGTTCTGATAGACATTGTGTATTGATTTGTCTGTCAGCCTTCTGGTTAAAATTCATATTTCTCCGTGAAGAAGAACACTGAAAGATGGCTTGAGTCTTCCTGCTGTCAGCTGGCTGAGCAAAGAGAGGAAACCATTGCTATGGGTACCAGTCTGGCTCCTGGGTGTTTTCGTGTTTGGATTTCCTGCTTGTGACAGCATAATGTGATTTTTCTTTTCTTTGCCATGTTTACAAACATTTCCATTATCTGTGGAATCAAGCACAATACTCATCTAAGGCTGCTTGTGATGAGTTACTAATCTCAGGGCACTCTGACAAAGAGTTGCTCAAGGCATTGTCATGGACAGTAAAAAAAGAAAATCCAGCCTACAATTTTTAGAAAATGATTAATTTAAATACAAGGCAATTATTTATGAAGACAAATATTAGTGTAGGCTTGCCTACACTAATATACACTTGCCTTTGTTTTGATCATTGATGCCGAAGTGCAAAGATGCACTCCTTGCCCTCTTTGGCAACAGAGATTATGGGAGTTTATTTTTGGTAGCAAGAAGATAAGAAGAAGCATGGTAAAATATGACCTTTTTTTTTTTTTTGTATTTGTTTTTGATAGTGCCACTTTAGAGGAACTCTTCCCCTTTAAATAAAAATTTCCCTTGCTGTCAGCTTATTTCTCTACATGATTTTAAATCTCTCTTATAGTAAAGAAAAAGTAAATGTGGCTTTGTTAGTTTGATGGCATTTGTAGCAATGCAGGGAAGAAAAATAACCCATGCGATGAGCAAACATGGGATAGGTGGAGGATAATTTAGAGCAGAATGATGGACAAATGAAGAGTAAATTAATAAGAAAAACAAGTTAAGGGAAGAGACAAAGACTCTGAAATTAAACCCTAGATAAACTACGCAAATAACCCCAAACCTGCAAGTACAAATATCTCAATTATCTTACATTTGTGAAAAATGTGGTGTGCAGTCATGTTTTCCATTTTCATTTTGTCTTTCTTGAAAAAGCTACTGTTATTTTTCTCACAAGCATTGATCAATGCAATGGAAAGCCTGTTTTCAAATAAGATTGTTTATTAGAGGATAAAACCCCTGAAGGTTAGTTAAGGAAGCATTGACACTGTTATTGAGTCTGTGACCATGGAAGGTAGGAGAACACGAAAAGAAGAAGCCATGTTAATAGACCGCAGTAACAAGATAACTCCTATGTATTTAGCTGTCTCGAAGATACTTTTAGCAAGATATACCATAAAGGAGAAAAAGCTGTTTATTGGTAAAGGTGAGTGTGTATTTGCTCTCCTGGTTTTGCTCTGCACCCAGGATGAAATGACTGTACGTATGAGCTACTACAATCCATGCCAGGCTCTTGAACTGAAGTGCTGTGATTCAAGAAACTTAGAAAAGAGCTTCTAGGTTCCTCTACCATGCCCATATAGCCCTTCAGAATTGGTATGTCAACATTTAAGCTTTTGATTGCAATTTCACCTATGCACTCACCTGCATTTTTATTCCTTCTCTGCAAATGGAGGGCAGATGGTACTTGATCTTCGCTTAAAAGGAGGTAACCCTCATCCCCTTCTCACTGGGTACCCATAACCTCTCTTTAGTTCCTACTCCTCTACCCCCAGCAGTGGCTGTGATTTTTTAAAGCCACTAAGAAATGTAGGAGTCCTAAATCTCAGAGAAATATCTGAAATTTGCACTTGTTAAAATTGCTTTTGTTGGTTTTGAAATGGGACATAAGCTGTACAAGACTTGCTTATATCAGCTCTATCCTTATAACTCCAGAGACTTTTCACAGGCATTGTAGACCAGCTGAGCTCCATTTACACCTTTTCTCCTAGAGAAAGACGGGAGATGATGTCAAGGGAATCCACAGAGTTCTGGGGCGCACTGAGTGTTATGATTTGATACATTAAAACATCGATGTTGCAGTCGCATCCATTCTCTCTCACACACGCACATAAGAAATATTGAATTGGGGTTGTATGTTCTCACCCAAAACACTGAGTCAAGACGTGTATTGAAAAAATTGAGACTGGCTGACAGTATCAAACTTCAGACCCACATAGCAAATACAGTGTACTTGTCAGTTCACTATGAATCATCTCATTGTCATGTAACAGACAACTTGGAGCATGTTAGTCTACATAGACATCCAATTTGCCTACTTGTAATGAAAATGCTGTTTTCTGGGAATGCTGCTGCAGTGTTTTACATGCTCTCTTGCTCACATGCACATGTTATATGAAAGGATGCTCTTTTCATAACTGAAAAATATCACTGGAGGATAGGCAGTTTTATTAAATGTGTGTCTCCTGCTGACAGTTTACATATTTTGACAACCTCTTGGAGAGCAGCAATAATCAGCTTGAGGCCATGCTGTGTATGGCCTCAGTGATGCATGGCAGGAGCAGCTCCGCATCCCGCCTGTACTCACCCCCGGTGTGCTGGAGTGGAATTCCAAGTGCAGCTCTGCGTTCATTACCACCTAATTATCTGCCTCAACATCTTTCAAAGTCATCTTTCCTCATGACTAAACTCAGTCCAAATATTTTTATTTACCTGTGCTGGCAGATTTTCATATGTGAAAGAGTTTCATATCGTCTCCGTCTGCACGCTGGAGGCTCCAGTCAGAGAGGAGGCGGCACTGGCGTATTGGACTGAAGTCACTCGGGGACACAAGGTTGCTCTGCTTTCTGCTTGTCAGCCATAGGTAATTTTACAAAAAGGGAGATAAATTCCAGCCTCTTCTCTCCATACCCCAGTACAGTTTGAACCATCATTTCATAAAATTAATAACCTTCCGACCCCGCCCCCTCCCAGATTAATTATAGCAAATCCTTGACCAAAGAGTAAAGGCAGTAAGAGGGTGACAGCACAGATCTACCACAAGGAACAGTAGGTTGGCTTCTACACAGACAAACTTATATTTCCAGTGTTTAATTTTCAGAAATTAAACTGTTAAAAGAAGGTCATTGGTATTATGTGCTTTATCTGTTACTTACAGAAGGATACTTTAAGTGCAAATGAGAATATAATGCAATGTTTTTGTGGTGTGGTGATTGTAAAAAAATGAAATTTTCTTGCATTTCATGGATTTATTAGTGATTTTATAGACAATCGTATGGTACTTACAAACAAGAAACTTCTGGGAAATGATAGTGGAGGGGATGGAATCAGTTTTGAGAATAAGGATAGCCTATCCCATGCAGAGTTGCACAGGACTGTAGCTATGATCCCTGGGATTAAAAGAAAAAATAAATTATTATTATGACCTACAAAACTGCTGCCTGTACCATAGTGGCATATTTTGGCTTTTAGATGTTGCTCAGTTTTCACCTATGTGTGAACACAGTGGACCTGTTCTGGTAAATTCCACAATAGAGCAAACAAGGGTCTAACCTACATATCTTTGATATCTGCTGGAAACCAGCTAAAGATGTAAAATGGCCAAATATATCCCTGAAACACGATGTTCAGAGGGTCTGTTTGGAAACCCTGAATAGCCGTAATGGGTGGCAGAGGCCAATACTGGAAAGTATTGAATGTGGATAGAATAAAAATTTCTCCTCTCTGGAGGCTGACCACTACAACATGGTATAAAGTATCCGTGATCCTCACATATTTTAAGAAGGATTTTTTGAAGCCTCTGCTCATTCAGACTCCAATTAATAGAGGAATGAAAGATATACTGTTGCTAGTCCCTGATTATTTCTAGAGATCTCACTAAAATTTGCTACCTGGAATTGCATGCATGGAATATGGCTTTTGGATGATGGGGGTCAGAAAAAAATGATTACATAAAATGGTGATATCTCTAGGCAATCCCAGCTGAAAGGACTTCCTGAAAACCTATGTAACTACATGACTTCCACAAGATAGGCTTTCTTTTCCTCTAATGAAAAGAACCCCCAATTTAGAGAGAAACTTTCTGCCCATGGCTTTAGCACAGCCAGGTTGCTTCTGCTCAGACCCAGGGCTCAGATCAGTTTCTTATAAGGAAGAGTCTTGCTCTCCATGGCTAGAATGGTTTAACAAAATACCCTGCCAGAACCTCCCTTCAGGCTTTACCTTGTTTTTCATTTGTCCTTCACCTTGGGGCTACATCTAGATCTGTCTGGGGTGACTCTCTGCTGTGTCTCATGGCTTTCACCCAGGCCTTCACCTGCAGGTTAATTTAACTTCTGTAACTTCCTGAATGCCTGCTCCATCCTGTGTACCTGCTTGGGTGTTTCTTTTGCATCACATGGAGAATATCACCATCATGTTGGAGTAATTTCTCCAAATTTCTCCATATTTGATATCTTGATTTTTTTTTCTTATTTTTACTTTGTCTTCTGCAACATCCCTATTTCCTGTATCTAGGCTACTTTTCAAAAACACCTTATGTCCCCTTCATTTTATTCAGTGATGGCAAATGGTTTGTCCACCCCCAGCTACACTTTATCTGCTGTTGCTGCTGATTTTTCTAGGTCAGCACCCAACCTTTTCTTTGTTGAAAATACTAACTTGAGAGCAAATGATCATTAATTCATATGGGTGACAACCTGCACACATCTGGCCAGACCAACTAAGAAATCTTACTGCTGTTACCTGCATCGGTTTCTGTTGACCATTTCAAAAATTTTTCTTTTTCTTTAAAGTATACTGCCTTCGGTAATACAAACTTTTTTGGATCAGAAGTTGTCCTTCTTTTCAGAGACTCTCTGATAATAGTATCCAAGGGAGAATTGGTATTGCATGGGGCCCTGAATTCTAATTTATTGTAACAATGAAACTCCTGATAAAGGTAAATAAGTCTCCACATTTTCAGAAGGAAATATGGGATGATTCCTGTTTTGTAGCTGGTGCTATCAGCAGGACGTCCTGCTGAGCCTGGTGACAGGACGAGAGACAATGTGTACAAACTGAAGCACAAGAAATTCCATCTGAACACGGGGAGGTACTTGTTGTTGTTGTTGTTATCGTAGGGGAGTTACCCTAGAGAGGCTGTGGAGTTTCTGTCTGTGAAGGTACTCAAACCTCATCTGGATTATTGCTGAGCAACCTGCTCAAGCAGGAGGTTGGACCAGGTAAACCCAAAAGGTCCCTTCCAGCTTTGATTTGGGAATTCTGTGATGACTTATGGTTTAAACAGTGAATCTTTGTTTTATGTTATCTACTGCATGCCATGTTCATTCCATACAATGCTGGTTTTCCTCAAGGTGCCAGGATTTGCTAACTTACTCACACAAATGTTCACTTTGTTCCCCTTGTACAGTCTAGGTCTTGATGTACTGAATTCCCAGGTTCAGACTGGAAAAGATGTTCAGGATATCATGTCCTAGTGGATGAAGTCTTCTAAATGCCTTAGTGAATCTGTGCAGAAGGGAATGAAGAAATAACAGAAACCCTTTATTCATATAAACCAGGATGTTTCTTTAGTTTTCTCATTCTGATGCTTTGCATCTTGAATTGTAGACAGTTAATTAATTGGAATAGTCTGTCTGGAAAAAAAAATGGGAAAACAAGCTAGCACTGGAGATACAAACAAGTTTGTCAATATTTTGGCTAAGGAGACTGCAAAAGTTTTACTTTAGACAACATCATGACATGTACTTTAACTTTGTTTTTCAGTATTAGTTATCAATCTATTCATTTTAATTTTCCAATAAGTGATTCTTTCAATTTCTTCCACATTTATTTATAATTGATGCAGCAACATTTAGCTGGCTTAAAAATATACACTTTCAAATGCAAACTAAATCCAGAATTCAAATATTCGACACTACTCCCGTGAGGATTGCTCTGAACTATATGGTAGGTAAAAGAATAATAATATTCTGAGAAAAAAATGTCCCATCTTTAAGAGTCTGGTTTCTTCTAATTGATTCACACAAGTAGTGAGGTCTATTAGGTGTGACACCTAAAATCATTTACTGCTTGTGTTCAGCAAGTCAACAGAAAATTTACTTATTCAGTGTAAGAGGAGGTATTTCTAAACCAAAATTGTTGTTTATGTCTGTTTGGTTATAACTTTGCAAGACATGACAATATCCAAATTCAATTTTTTGTAATGAATGTTGCTTCTAGGTTTTCATCTGAGAAATCTACTCCCTGAGGAATGATTTGTAGAGAGGAAAACTCAGCAGGACTGAGAGTTTAACTTGGCTTCTCTTGTGCTCCTGTTTATAATTCCTCATCACTTCCTGGGCCTCTTATTTGGGACTAGAAAAAGTTTAAGAAATGGCTAACGAGAAACTCAGCAGACCACCAAGACCTGCCAAGGGTTTTGTCAATTTGTTTATTAGGCAGCAGAGTGTGATGTTGTCCTAAAATATTGGTGTTGTTGACTTAGAGGTGTAACTCCATGTGGATCTTCTCTGATTTCAGTGGGTGAAGAACCTCAGCCTGCTTTCGGGAGAAGCTGCTCCACAGGTGAGGTTTGAATCCAAATGCCTGAACACAGTGGTCCCTGTGAGCACTGGGGCTGGCTGTGATGCAGCTGTAAAACAGGTAGAGCAGGCACTGCTTTGGCAATGGTCTTGTGGGTAAAGCAGATGCAAGGTCTCGTGAGAGGATGATGTGTGTGGGAGTGTGTAGGTGCAAACACGCACATATCCATGCACATGAATCTCCGTGTATGGATATGTAACCTCCCCCCCAGCCAGTGCAATTGTGTACAGCATGGAACAGTGTGCTCATGCAGCTGGAGCAGAGATGCCCCCGTGGCCCGTGCAGGGAGGAGCAGGAGGTGCCCCATCCTCACGCGCCTGCCAAAACCAAGGGTACCACACCTGCAATGTTTTGTCTCCTCTGACAGTTTCTGGGGGATTGTTAAAGTGCTTTGATACTGCCCAGTCTTGGGTCCAGGGAGCTGCAATTTATTGGCTTATAAATTGGGTAGTATTTGATATCAAACATATCCAAAATGATCCAAAAATCAAATAATTTTGGGTCACATGCACAGACTCAACACCTTATTTGCATTCATTGCTGTACAACATCTGGAATCTCCTTTTTTCCCCCCTTACATTCAACCTATGTAAATGCCCTGATTTTGTGGTGGCGTTAAAAGGACTCAACAAAATATTAACACAATTTCAACATCTTTCAAGGCAAATTTTCTCCTGGGGTTGAGGGAATTTGAGATCACTGTGCCTTGTTTTCCTTCTGCGACTGTGGCGGCGAAGTGCCTGGCTTTGTGGGGACCCCTCGGCTGCCCTTTCTTCCCTGGGTGTCCATTGTGGCGGGCTCATTCATGCATCCCTAAATCCAGCGCGTGCAGCAAAATGCTGACTTCCAGGGGCAGGAAGGGCCTTCCTGAAACCGCCCTGCTGGCTAGAAATGCTGCATTTGTTTTACGTCCTCCTCTGGAAGTCGCGGAGCCCGCTTGGCTTCCCACCTACCCTGGGTGAGCCTCCCCTGGTCCCTGCCCCCAGCAAGGGGGAGCAGCCCCTGGCTGGGCCCCCGGCCCCCCCTGCCCCCTTAATCCCCCCGCCTGCGTTGCCTGGCCAACAGGCCAGACAAGCAGGTGATGCATTGACAGGGAGCAGATGGTTTCCCGCCGAGGTAAGCGGGGCTCAACAATGAAACCATATTGATCATATTGCTCCTTTTATCTTCTTCGGCTTCAACTTCGGTCTTGAGGTTTCTCCGCTAATAACGCACACCCCCACCCCACAGCCCTCCGGCTCGCCCCCAGCCCCGTCATCACGGCCTGCCAGCGCTTCTGGGAGAGAGCAGTGCGAGCCTTCAGCCTGCCCGCCCAGCTCCAGCTCTGCTTCCTCTCCTGCCGAAATCCTGCTGCAAGCAGGGAGGGCCACAGGGTGCCCATCACTCCTCTATTCCCTGAGACCCTTTAACCTTGCCCGTCCTGCACCCCGCTGCCCACTGCCCTCTTTCCCATTCAGCACAGGGGTGAGGAGACTGTGAGGCCCCTCTGCCCCAGCCCCACTGAGGCACAGCATCCCTCACTGGGCACCTCTCTCTTCCTCTTCCTTTTCCCCCTTAACCTCGTTTATACGCGTATGTGTATAAAATAGGCTGGGGAGATGACTAATTTTCTCCCACCTGCCCTGTGAGGGAGAGCTCCATGGACCCCCTCTCTTTTTTCTGTCCTCTCCTGTGATGTGCCTGTGGTCACAACTACTTCAGTCTGCTCAAATGCGCTCAAATGGAAGCAAAACCTGATGCATTTCCCTCCCTGTCCATATCGCTTCCTCTCCTTGACTGCATGCCCTTCTTCAACAGACAAACATCCAGAAACATCCAGAAACATCCCCAGTCTCTCTTGGTGCCCTTTCTCCTTAAGCATGCAGTGCCATGAGCACGAGAAGGAGCCCTGGTGCTCACATCCAGCTCCTTCCATCGTGTGTCCCCCTCAGACACTGGTGTACAGATAAACAAGAGAGAGAACCCAGGCCCTCCGCCTGCCTGCCCCCTCGCTTCCCTCCCTTTCAGCAGCCTTAGCCCTCATTCACTGCTGTGTGAAGATGCTAAACACCGAGGGCTCGAGCACTGTTAGCCACTATTCACAATTTTAATACTAGCTTCATAGCTGTCACATAAATTCCTTGCTGACTGCAGGCTTAGAATAGCGAGAGGGAACTTTAAAGAAAAAGAAGGAGCATATAAGGAAGAAGAAAAAAGAAATCCTAAGGGCAGTTTGCTATGGTATCTGCACTTGTTTGCAGGTGGTTTTGGAAACTATAACTACTGTAACTCCACGCAGTGTTCTCTAAAGTAGCTGTCACATTGTGTTGTTTTTTTCTAAATCTATTACGCCAGCACACACGCACTTTTTTTTACAGTAGATAAAAATGCCTATAAAGGCTTCACCCCTCTCTTTTTTATAAGAAAAAAAAGAAAAGCAAAGAAAGAAGCTTGTGAATGAATGAAAAACAATGCAGGGTCACAAAGCTGTCGCAACCAATGTCATAGTGGTGCTGCTGGGCAGGCTTACAGAGGACTTCTTGTTCCTTGATTTTTATGGTGATCTGTAGAATGCATGTAGCACTTTGCGAACAGGTTCAGGACAAGTGGCAAAGAAAAGGCTCCTCACAATAAACTCTTTTCTACAGCATTGGGAGCATTATGCCTGCAAACACCTGTAGTTTTTAAAGAGGGAGCTGTAAAAGATACAAACAAAAAATATATATAAACAGCAAGGCAAGACATTGCTTTCAAGTTATGCTGCATGTCACAATTGTACACAATGGTGGTTTTTTTAAACTCATCTGAGACTATGGAGTTTAGAAAAGCCCTAGAAACATTATTGAATACAAGTGCCAGAAAATAGAGGATGCTGAGCTTGGGAAATAGAGAAAAGAGATGAAAAGAGAAATGGAAAGTTCAGCCTAGTGATCTGGCAGGTTATCAGTACTGGTCTGCAATGGTCCTGCAGGAACCAAGAGCCTGTTATTCCTTCTGAAACCTGTCCCTGTGAAATGGCTATCAACTCCCCATGGCCTGTGAATCCAGGGCCTATCCTGAAGTCCAAGGAGCATTACATATGCCACCCAGGCCAAGGGCTCAGTATTACAGTCCAGACTTTCTTGTCTAGGTACCAGACACTAGTTAAATGTGACTGTTTTAGACTGTTAAAAAGACATTTACCTTCCTCTTCGATGCTGGAATTAACTAACAAAATATCATTAGGAGGACATATAAAAAAGGCTCTCAGGCTTCACCGACTTCAGGTTGATGAAGGGGACATCTCTGAACCCCAAGACTGCTCATTCCAGCAGGTGTATTGTGAGCCAGGTCCCCAGTACTTCTTGGGATGAACATCCCTGTTCATGTCAGAGTAGGCAGCTATTTTCTTTAAAAACCTGTAACAGAGGTCTTTATTAGCATCCAGTAGAACTCTGCCCAGAGAGAGCTCTGCTCTTCTCCCTCCAGAACAGCCAAAGGGGTTCATCATTTCCCCAAATTAAAATTTTGTATGAAGCAGATTTCATTTGAAAAATCTAATATAACTTATTATGACTCTCTATGTCCTTCACCATATCCCTTCTCTGTCCCCGGTTTTTCCTTTTGGATTCAATTCCCTAGAACTCCTGCAGCCTTAAATTTACCAAAATCCTTTATTTTGATAAAGTTATAAAACCCCAGCCTTCATTGTCTTGATTGTTTCTGTTGCTAAAAACGTTGTTTAAAAAAGAAAAGAAAAACCTCCTCAATTGCCGCCAAACTTCATCCTACCTCTTCCTACCTTTTTTCAATTATAAATGTAATTGTGCCTGCAACTTAATAGATTGAAATATGGTATATTTGAAGCAGAAAAGATTGCTGCATGTTCCATTTGGAAAGTGATCTGATATTTTGTTGAGGGCATTAACCAAAGGTGGGGAAATGAGAGCATGGTCATCACATGACACTCCTCAGTGCCTTGAACTATCATGTCTTGTTTCACTGGGGAGAAACTGGACTCAGGCATAACTTTTTAAACTGGAACACATGTACCAGGTTTTGGTATTACTTGATATAAAGCTGCATTTCTGAGGGATCCACAGAAGTAAACTAATATTTGGCATTTTAAGATCACTAGCCTGATATCTGCAGCTCCTCTACATCTTTCCTGCAAATTGGAATAAGTTGGAAGCCACTGTGGTGAGGGTTGAACTGAACAATATGATCTACTTAATAAGTGAAATAATCTTCTCTGTTCCCTAAACAATTTGAATATGCTTTAGTAAAAAGGGAGAACATTTTTTTTTCTCTCTCTCTCTTTTTTTCTTTTCTTTTTTTTTTTTTTCAAGGTGGTTTGAAGCTTTTTGGTTATATCTAAAAACCCTGAAGATACTTGCACAAGAAGAATGTAGTATGAAAATTTTAGAGCTGCAATGTAATCTCACAGGGGTCTGGCTTATCCTATGAAACCTACAGTTTAAAGTATCATAGTTCGAAACGCTGTTTCCTAGTGCAAAACTCTTTCTTTCCTAGCAGTTACCTCTTGTATTAAGATGACAGGAATGAATAGTTTTTTGCTCCTTAGATGGACTTTAATTGTAGAGTTGAATCAAAGGACAGTGAATTTTTCTGCTGACCTCAGGGAGCTTTGGCTCATTTGAAACTTCACTGAAATGGCTGTGCAGGGCTATATTACTCTGATTCTGTGAGCTTTTACCCCTTCCAGCAAATCTAACCAGAACAGTAAACGTATCGCATCTGGGAATTTCAAATCAACCCCTGTGTTCCTGTCCTAGTGGGAGTTAGGTGTGCTTATTTTAGAATCTCACCTGCATTAATTACCCTGAGTTAAACAGCAATCTGTTATCTTTGGCTAAAGCATAACCAAAATTTTTTTTAGGACAAGCTTTGGGATATTTCGTGAAAACTTGATTCTGTGTTGGTGCGCTGGTGAAAAACATCATCAATCCTAGGCCTTAGCACAGAGCAGCAGATGGGACAGGGGAACTATTGCTGTTCCCACTTTGTGTGGGCTTTGCCAGAAAAGGGTTGTGAATAAGTGGCCTTTTCCTTGTGAGTTTAAAGACATAAGAGTGCCACGTGCAGTCTGGGATTTAACACCTTAACTGTGTTACCAGCAGAACTGTGGTTCTCTAACTCCTCTTGAAATGCTGATGTGCTTACCTGCCCTTTGTGATAATGGGATTAAATAGGTCCAGTGTGACCAGCAGTAATTTACTAGAAGGGTGATATTTTGCCTGTGAGAACTTGAGACTGATAGCTTGATTGTGTGGGGTAGATCTGCTTTCTGTATGCTTCGTTAGTTGTTGCTTGAGCACGGACTGAGATTAAGATATTTTCTTTGTCTTTGGATCCATTCCAGACACTTTTTTGGACATCTCTGGACTGTTCATCTTTCAGAAGTCCAAAGAGATGTATACTATGGCCTATTTTGGTCAACTTGAAGCTGATCAGACAGTGAACCTCATATTCAAATGGGTATTGGCTAGGACAATTACAACATAATTAATTATTGCAATTTATTACTTTTTAAATCACTAGTCTGCAGCCTTATCCAGGAATACTTTCCAGCTTTGTATAGTTCTGCTATTACCAATCAAGAGTGAAATCATAAGGCCAAAACATTTCAGGGTTATCCATCTGAATACCTACATATATAAATAATTACTGAAGTCGATGGGACTAGCTAGAAGTATAAAACTATGGAAATGGTTACAGCACTGAATCTGTAATGTGCTTTTGTTCATTATAAATTGCTTTGTATAATTTGGTAAGTACACAAATACCTTCAGACATGTATATTTATATATGTGCTTATGTATGTAAGCCAAATTTATATTCTCTTCCAGCAGTGCAAAAATAGAACTTTCTTGACCAAAAAGCAAAGAATGAGTCAAAGTTTTTGAAAATAGCTCAGTAGTATTATTTGTACTGTCATTTAATTTTGTAATGTCTGTAGTCATGCTGTTTTTACAGTTCTGTTTGGCTCTGGGGAGTTTGCTGACTTTGGAAAGACTATTCTCTTTGAGATAAAGTCTTCCTGACACTCAGAATATACTCTTTGACCTATATCCTCTATTTCTGCTTTCTCATATGCACACTCTTCCTTTTTGTTCATGGCTAGGAAACAGATTAAAGAGATAGCAGGCAGAGTGCATTTTCAGCTCTAACAGGGCCTTGAAGCATCATCAAATAAAATTATTACTTTGAGAAGGGCAAGGAGGATGCTTGGCTCAGCAGCCTGACAGCTTGTACTGACTTGTTCTTAAAGGTGTTCTCCTGGGCAAGAATTGCTACTGGTGAACTGAATATATGTGAGTAAGGAGTGCTGGAGTGAGTGCTATGGCATTATCCACTACACGGCTTTCAGATTCAACAGGGTTTCTCTTAGAGGGTTTGTACCTTAACAGTATTTTGTCTTCCAAATGCTTCAAAATCTAGCTCTGTCACATCCCTGACAACTGCAGTCATTGGTTTCTGCACTATGGCAGCAATCT
This sequence comes from Platysteira castanea, assembly GCA_013397175.1. Classification (NCBI taxonomy): domain Eukaryota; kingdom Metazoa; phylum Chordata; class Aves; order Passeriformes; genus Platysteira; species Platysteira castanea. The sequence continues at coordinate 122,256 of VYXC01012974.1, read as the reverse complement.
GGTTGTGTGAAGTAAACTGAGGGACAGGTTTCCCGATTTTTTCCTGACTGCACAGAGCAAGGAGCCTATGAAAGAGTTGGGATTAAATCTGCATCTGAGCAAAACAAACAGGACCCATTTATTGTGAGCTGAAAGAGGCAGACTGGCTATAGTTTCTGGCTTTTGCATTATTGTCACCATGCTACGAACACCATGGCTGCTTCCTTCGTGCTGACAATTGAAAACTTCAATATTCCATACCTTAAAAATCTAGTGTTATAGTTTGTTGCATGGTTTTCCACTCATTCATGTTGCTCCTCAGTAACTTAGCAATGACCAGTCAAGATATGCACACACCATATTGTTTTACGTGTTTGACTAGAACACTGACAGATTAATAGGAAGGGTAAATAGCTCTGCACTCTGTGGTGGCTCAGTGTGGGTTGGCAGGATTGACTGCTGCCAGACTTTGTTGTATTTGCACAGAGGAAGCCGCAGCAAAAGCCTGCTGGGGCAAGGTGACGTGGGTCATGGGTATTTGTTTCTCATCTCTATAGAAAACAATTGTCCTCTCAATGGAAGACAGCTTTTGGAAACTATGTGGTTCCACTAGTGGGCAAGCATTTGTACTTCCAGAGCGCTAAATAAATTGCAGCTATGGAGTGGCAGATGTGTTAAGTGTCTGCAATATCCTGTGTATCATGCAGGAGATTTTGGGTTCATACCCTGATAAATTATTTGCATCTATTTCTTTGACTTGCTCAGTTTAGAAGAAACAGAGTATTACTCAGATTTTCATGGATATTTTCCTGGAAATTTCTTCTATGCTGAATACTTTTCTAAGACATCATCTTAAGAAGCGTATAAGGGCTCCATTTGTCTATGAGATAACTACTTTGGTTATTGTAAAAGATCATTATTATAACAAATGCCAGAGCATCACCTCAGAAGATTACCTGAGACCTCATCTTTACAGAAGTAGATACCATAAAAATTTGCAGTGACACTGAGCTTTTAAAGTGATCATACACTAGACAAGCATCTAAAGCAGTATTTTTCTTTCTCTGGTTTCCAGTGTGAGGTGCATCACAAAGCCAGTTTTCAGCAGGCTGATGTACAGGTCTGAGGCCCAGAGTCACGAGCAAGGCTTCTTCAGCTGTGTAGGTTCTGGGAGGGCAAACTGAGCCACCCAGATTCCTCGGGTGAATGGTCTTGGCTGCCGCAAGAGCTGAAAGTCCTTGTGAAGGATGTGTGAACATGGATCACCTGGATGTGCATTAGGTAGTTTGGGTACTGCTGGTGGTGATGTTACGGCAGTACAGACTGCTGGAATAAACCCACCTAAGAGGTTCCCATGTGCTGATTCCCAGGCCACCCCTCCTGGCCCCACCGAGTACCTGAGCTCAGTGGTTGGCCCTACACTGGGAGTGCATCTGCACTTACTACAGCTGGGTTATTAGGCAAACCTGATGCTATCTCCAAAGGTTACACCGAGGGCCCTACCCACGTCAATTTTAAGCCATAGTTTCTGAAATTCAGTCTTGTTCCATGAATTTCCTAATTTCCTGAGTTATTCTTGAGGTTAAACTCTGTTTTGCCACATACTGCAGAGACTTCCCACTGTGTCTGACCACCACAGAGTGTTGATTAAACAGCGTTAGGAACTTTTCTGTGTCTAAAGGTTGGTGTGATGTTCACCCATGAGTTGTCCTGCTGTTTAGTTCCTAGATATAGTTTTATTCTAGGTAGGGTAGTGGCTGCATGCAGTGTGTGAGGAGTGTCAGCCTCATGCAGTGTAGGCATATGCCCATTGGAATACTGTTTTGTCTTACATTCATGAAGTTCATTTCCTTGAGGAAAAAACCTCAAACAAAACCAAACCAATAAAAAACCTGTATGACTTTAACAGATTTTTGATCTCATGAAACTCACTTAAAATAAACAGTGGTAGATAGAGAAACTATTCACTGCTTGTGTATAATTCTCAACAATGTTGACAGCCCATAAGAAAATGTGTGGGAATCAAGCCCCTATTGTTAAGGTAATGTAAATACATGACAAAGGTCCTTAACTCCAAAATGGGAGGAAACAAGCAATTCCTCTCCTTCCTTCCTGCAGTGTGTTTTACCCTTTCTCTGCTCTGGGGTAATTATTTGCACTACAGGGAGGTGGCCATAAAGTACTATCACCCTGAAAGTGTGGTGGCATGAGCAGATTGCTGTGGGGTGGGGTGTGAACTTGCAGAGTCTCAGATACTGCCTGGTGACTTTCCCTGTTTCAACACAAGTTGCAAAAGCTATTTTGCATTGCTCACAGGATCAAACATCCTGTTTGGGGGCTGCAGACAGTAACATATATTCAAGCTCTAATTTGCCTCACTGTATTTGTTTTGTACAGAGGTGATCTGATGTGGTGAAGTTTTACAGTAGTTTTGCTGAAATTACTGCAGAAGATCTAAGGATCCAGACTGGGCCCCAGACTTTTTTTTGTCCTCAAGTAGAATATTTGAATAGGTTAATGGCCACAATAAACCTGTGGACAGTCCTAAACCACATCATGATGTGACAGTGATTAGTTGCTGCCGTTTGGTAATGGAGACAAGACTCTCTTTTTCCCTCATTTACAATGACCTTGCCAGCTGTCACTTCATCTTTTCAGCGTATACAGAGACACTATGAGGCCTCCATGCAATGGAAGAGGGTTCTAGGTTTTGGCCATAGTAAGTTTTACTGCAGCTTCGAATGTTCTTGGACTGTACGTAACGTATAGTTCACATATAAACTATAGGTATACAAAATTTCAGTCATAGAGAAATTAAATATGTTGCTGCCCTGAAATTTATCTTTCAAGGCTTCTGGGCTTGCAACAGATATGTTCAGTTTCTGTGGTGTTAAAGGCACGATACAGCTACAAAATAAAGAATCTTTGCTTTTATGCCTAGTGTGCTGGACTATGAAGTCTGTAGAGTGAAAAGGAGAAGAATCATATAAAAGAAATGTTAGTGTCAAATATGGAGATGGAATCACTTCCTAAGTATTCTGTGCTACATGGCTTTAAGCATCCGTATCCACAGAAATCTTTACAGAGGCTTCCCATGAATTTAGGTTGCAATTTCATGTTCCCCCTGAAGACTTTTGGTACTAGGGTTTGGTGCTGGTCCACCACACAAGGGGTGGTAGTTTCATCCCAAATATTCTAGTGTTTCAAATGGATCTGTTGTAGCATGAATATGCTATGCAGAAACTGCTCTGGCCAAAGAACTAGCTTAAGTTTGAGCAAAGAAGTTACTACTGTGGCCTTGGAGCCCTAATAATTTCCTCTTGCAAAGTAGTTGGCTGTGAGGGTAGAAGGAGTGAATAGATAAATGTAGTAACCGGAATGTGAACAAATATACGGGAGGTCTGAGAGTGTAGGGAAATTGGGATTCTCAGAGAGATTATATCCTCCCTTCCTGGTGTGACTTTTAGCTGGCTGGATGTGTACAGCACAATGGAACACATGCTTTCTACTAGTGTCCATCATGTTATTGATGGTTCTTCACCTGAATTATACATGGTAGTATCCATCAACAGCTGTACATTTAGCATTTATAAAGGATGAAAGTAAACAAAAGTTGTATCAAATTTTACTGCTACAATTGGGTTTTCTTTACAGGGTGCCTGTTGAAAAGTTAACTGTTTTTGGTGTATTTTAGTATTACCATTCATTATTTCTGGAGAATACCCCCTATTTTACAGTTTTGAGGCATTGCTTCACCGGAGATATTGAAGAACAGGTTAGATGCAGTTCTGTGCTGTGTTCTCTAGGCTGACCCTGCTTGAGCAGGAAAGCTGGACCAGGTGACCCACTGTGGTCCCTTCATACCTTACCCATTCTGTGATTCCATGGCTGTTTTTGTGTTTGCCAAAACAGGTGATATAAACTGATATTGTCAAAGATGTCACTGAGAGTAAGGCATCCAGACCCCAAGGACCTTAAATAAAACCGTGCAGGAAGGATGTCTCCTGGTTCATAGAAGTATACTGCCATGTAGTACAATAAAAAAGGGGAATAAGCAGACACCAATTTACCTTCTTTAATAAACTCACAGCCAGCAACAGTGCAGGCAGCAATGAAGGGTACAAAATGCTGCAGTACACATACACTGTGGCTGCTTTCTATTGTGTGTTTAATAATTTAAAGTCAATAAAATACCCTGATAGAAGTCAACTAGCTCTGGAAGTAACCAGACAGACATTGATTAGTTATGAGCAGGACTAAAACCATAATGTTAATTTAATTAATTTATTATTAGTTTGCTGCTTTTGCCTGCTCCTTGCCAGGAAGAAGAAGAATGTAAAGTTGCTAATTTACTTTCCTCTCAAAGCATTTGGAGTAGCAAGGCATTCCACAGCGTATTTCAGTACCACCCTCCAGGCTTGCCTGAGTCCGTATCAGAGGAGTTGCTATGTGGCACAGGGGCTGAATTCTGACCCGGTCAGTGACAAAAAGGGCACAGGACAGGGTATAAGCCCAGGTGTAGTAAGAATTAGCCCTAATCACCATCATGGCTTGGAAGTCTCAGAACTGGGAAAGATGTATCACATTTGAAAACAACTCTGGTGTCTCCCAAATGCTATTAACAAGGTGGGTGGTTAAACCCCCCAGGATGTGTTTTGTGCCTTTGCTAATTTTACTGCCAGTGGTCCTTATTTCATAGTAGTAAATGCAACAGAAAGGGGGTCTAGAATCTGGAGTTCCCTTCAAACGTATGACAGAAAGACCTTTATAAAATGGATTACACCTAAATGGTTCAACAATTAAAACTACAATAAAGACACAGGAGAAATGTAGTATCCAGCAGCAGAGTGGCTGTAGAAGTACAAAAGGAACTTGAGTAAACCTGCCAGATAAGAAAGGAGAGAGGAGGACTGGTCTCACTGCAACATGAATTATTTGGCAGTGTTGTCACCATTCCGAGCTGCTGGGAAATGGATGTATGAGCTCAGATGGAAGCCTGTGGTTCTGGATCCCCAGCACAGCCCCTGAGCCTGCTAGCAGAAAATGTGTCCTTTCTCATTCAGACTCTGAGCTTTCCCTCTTTCCTTGACTTACAGTGCTGCTGACTCTGGGTTTCACATAAATAATCCTTGAGTCATTACCCTGCCCTTTCTGTCAATACGATGGCAAATGCTGACAGCAAAACCACTTGTTACTGGAGCACTGGTTCTTAAAAGGCTGTGACTAACCCCACTCTTCTCCCGCAGAGCAAACATTATTGATAGTTTTCTGCCACAGCAGTTTGTACAAGTCCTGGAAGAAAGTCAAGATTTGTTAAAGAGGATGGGTTACTCTTGTTGCCACTTTAGGAGATATTTTTTAGGAATTCTGCTTTTTGCAATATGTCCCTAAGCTGAGAGGCAGGACGAGCTGTTGTTTTGGAGGACCTGCTTGCTACCTACTGCCACTTATTGCTGCAAAGTTCTCCTGACCTGCAAGGAGTGGAGTGGAGAAATCCCTGTGGTTAGGGGGAAACTCCAGCCATGGGTACTGAGAACTGAATTTGGATTTCTGCATGGAACTCACCCTGCTATTATTAACAGAAAATTTGTAATCATGATATTGAAGTTCATTCAGGCTGAAATTTAATGGTAGCAAAGTTGCATTTTGGAAGTCAATTGGTTTTGTGGTTTGGTTTTTTTTTTTCCTCTTTCTTTTCATAAAAATGTCTTGAGCATTCATGCTGGTTTTGAGCTGGTTGGAGTCTTTTTTTCTGGTGTAATTGTAATTTCTTTTCCTTGAAAATACTCACAGATAAACCACACAGCACCATTCAGGGTGCTTATGAAGGCCAAGACGTAAGATTTCTTTGTTTGCTGTGCCATATTATTCCACTGGTCTTGCAATGAGCAGGAGGGGTCAGTTTTACGTGGCCGTATTGTGGATCAGTGGCATTGTCTGGTGGCTGTGGAGACAGCAGTCAACTTCTACGCTATCAGATTAGTTCCTGCAGAATTTAATTAAAGAGGTCTGCCTGCAGCAGCACTTTTTCTGGCTAGTGTTTTGGAAAACCCTTCCTTCACATAAAAATATCTTGCATCTTATGTGTCTTTATTCCATTTTGGCTGTTCTTTTAATTAAAGCTCCTGCTGCATTTGAAAACCTGCATCATGTACAAACATGCTGTGAAGTTTGTAACTGATGGGAGCTCATTTCAGAGGCAGAAATGCTGCTGAAAACATCAATGCTTTTGTGAAAGAGCCAGCTCTTGACAACTACCAGCTTCTTTCAAAATCCAAACATTTTGCCCTTCTGCCACTGATTTATTTGCTTATTGGTTTTTCAGAATATCAGTTTGCTCCTTCAAGTACAGCTAAATTTTTAAAAGACAGATGTGTTGAGGCTTTTCCCCAAGCTCAAAATCCATTTTCTTTTTGAAGCAAGCGGGCAAGCAGAACTGCAGACTCCGTTTGCTTATTGTACTCCAGCTCTTCACTGGGAAGCAGCACCAAGGGCTCTGTGTGAGTGAGATCTGTGATACTGAGCTAGCTATACATTTTCCCTCTCCTAAATTTCCACATGGAGGGTGTTTGTGGCCCTCCAAGACCAACTGCCCGAATACCAGGCGTGACTACAGCCTGATGCCTTATGCGTCCAAGTCCTCCAGCTCCTCGCCAGTGGAAACGTCATGTACAAAGGAAAAGTAAAACACAAAGAACAATTATAGATCTTTGACGGGTTTCTGACGCTGGAAGGACCCAATCAAAATTTCTCATCTGACTGTCCTGAACAGAGGAAAAACACTTATCTTAAAGATTCACAGTCTGAGAGCCCGATAGGATCTGCTGTTTCCATAGAGCCCGGCCCTAGATTTCCCTTTAATGTAATTAAGCCTGAAGATTTATGAATACAACAGGCCAGAACTTGATCCATGTTCATTTTCAATTACTGCAGTGAAAGGCCTCCATCCAGATGTCTCTATTTACAGCATTCACACAGGCAGGACCGGGGGCTGGGGGAGGAGGGACCGCAAATTGTCACACTTGTTAATTCTTCACTGAGGACACTCAGCAGAGGTCTTGGCTTTGACCCTGTGACAAAAGGCAGGGGTCTGCTGGAGCAAGTGCATCAATGATGAGGGGGCTGACCCGCCGACCTGCCAGGGTCACTCCCTCTGCTTTGTAGGTATTTGGGTAATAATGGGGGTTCATTCCTTATTTTTATTTCTGTTACAGTGCTGGGGCAGAAAAAGAAAGAGAGGAGCTCTGATGTGAAAGACAAACATACATAATGAGAGGATCAAGCTTCCCCTGGCAACAGTAACGACTATGAAATGCTACAGGGGAAATACACAGTACTTAGTGACCCACATAATCAGGCCTATTTTAGCAGCATTGTTTTATTTTTCTTTTGAACATTTCTTTTTTTTTTTTCCCTCAGGTTCCCAGATCCATATCTTAGTGCAATGAGTAGTATTTGGCCATAGCATCTTTTCTCCATGACCAGACCTAACCTGCTGCTAGGTAGGCTTTTCATCACATGTGTGGTGGTTGGTACAATACCAAGTGTTGTACTGTCTGTCTGTATTTTCATTCCAGTTCCTCAAACCTCTTAACAGACACGTGCTAGACGCTTTGCCCCCCACTTTAAAAATGCTTAAGGCAAAGTAACTGAAGTGTCACTGTAAAAGAAAACTGTACCTTTTAGCCATCTACACAGAGCACAGGGCTTTGTTCATCTTCGACAAGGCTGGTGAAGCACTGTGAATTCCTAAAAGCAGCAGTTTCTCTCTCATAATGGCATTTCTATTTTCACAATACAAAGAACAAGGCTGTGACAGGGCAATACTGTTTTCACTGAACTAGAATTGCGTGTCATAAATTAAAATATCTTCATTAGAGCAAACCCCTTTACAAATTTCCAAAAGGATAGATTATTTCTTGAAATGGCAGAAAGTGTTCCACCCCATTAGCATTTCAAAGAGATTTATTTCTTGTGCCTTCTGAAGCTGTACCTTTTTGACTTGCAGATAGGCTTAGAGGTTTTAAAGGGATTTGAACAAACTTCGCCAAATGTGAAATTATGAGCAAAACCAGAAGCCAAGCATCCTTTCCACTTTCAGGCAGTGAATAAAAGCTGCATAAATACTGCCCAGGAATGGCTCTTGTATAAAACTATTTGGAAAACAAAAGCAGAAAGGAGAAATGAACACCTGATGCTATCAAAACCAACAAATTTTTCATCATTTATTGAGATGAAATTCAGAAGTTCCTAAAAAAAAATAGTTGAAAACAACCCAGGAAGAGTAGGTGCCAGTAATCAGAACAGCCATAGAAACATTGATTCATGTAGGTTTGAAAGGACCTTTTAGATCATGGAGTCCAGCCATTGTAAGCTGTGTCTCTGTTGTAATCAGTTGGCTACAGGGTTAAGAATCTGAATGTGATTTATACTCAGCTATTGCTCACACCACGAGGTATATTGTAGCTGCAGGCTTAAGACCTATTTGAGCTTTAGGCTCTCTTGTTTTTCAGCACAGATTTCACCCGGGACCTGCTAAGCCTTGTGGCTCTAGGTTTCAGTGTAAAATGTTGATTGGATGAGGCTCCTTGTTGTCATAGGGGGTCTGCAGTCCTACCTGGGACAGCAACCATTTCAGTCTTCTCACAGGGTGCACAGTTCTTGCCCATCTGTTTTGGGATAGAGTCCTCTTGTCATGCTCCTGGCGTCCCTCCCCCTCTAGTCACTCTGGGAAAAGCCAAGAAAAGTGGCCACAGGTTGTCAGGGAGGATTCGCTGTTGAAAAGACTGAGCAACAAAAGAGAAAAGCAGTTAAAAATATTTTGATAAAAGAAAATTCAAGATTTTTGCTGTTGTTTATGTCTAGGGTGAGAAGATAAGAAGCCTCAAAACTTGTGTTAAATTTGTCCCAAACCATCATGCTAAAAGGGAGGGGGAGGGAGTGGTAAGGAGTAAGGGAAGCATCTTCTCATTAACCATGGACTGATCACAACCAGGTTTTTTCAGCTGCAATTTATAACGTTTTTTTTCATATGAAACAACCATTTTACTTCCACATAGAAAGAAAAGAATTTATTTTAGAAACTAATAAGTGAAGTTGAGGATATGTGGCCTAAACTCTCTGCACTCACCTGTTCAATTCTTGCTTTTCCTATGGCCAGGAGAAAAGATCAGCCAGTGATGGCAGTGCCTCCAACAGTCTTAAATAACCTCTGACTGTTACAGAGCAGTCTGTGCTGGCCTGCTGAAAACTGGACCAACATAGAGCATTTCAGAAATCCCCACCTGCAATGGCCTGTGATTAACATTACAGGTGTAGAAAAATTGGTTTAAATATACACTTGTGGTTTCCATGCTATCTTCCTCAACTATAGTTGGTGCTTGTGTTCTGTTTTGTTCTGTTTTGTCATCCTGAGAAAACTTTGAAAAGGTTTTTGTTTTTTTTTTGTAAGCATAGAAACTCATAATTTCAGTTGTTTCTGATTAAAGAACATTGACAAAAGATGACAGAAGCAGCCCCAAGTTTGAATGAAAACTGTAATCTGAATATGTTGGAAAAGAAAGTAGATGTATGTTATTTATAAGATTTGTCCGAGTAGAGAACACTCTAACTTCGTATTATCTAATATCACAGTTGAACATGATTGCATCTTGACTACAGGAATTAAAAAGGATACAAAATTTACCTTCCTTCCTTAGGGAGAAGAGATTTTCTCAAGCAGTGAGCTGAGGCAGTGGAGTTCAAGCTCCACTTTGATGGAGGAGGTATTTGAAGGCCACAGGGTAGACCCCAGCCATGAAATTGCATGGCATTTTTGAAGCAGCCCAGGGGCTGCTCTCTGCCCAGGATTCAGTTGTGTTAATATTCAAACTCAGATTGTCACAGAAGCATGGCCCTGCTGAGGTTGATAGAAATGTGCTGATTTAAATCAGTCATTATTTTTTCTTCTGCAGTTAACAATGATCTCATATCCCAGGACTTCAAAAAAGTGCATATTTGTTTATTAGGAANCTTCTGCAGTTAACAATGATCTTATATCCCAGGACTTCAAAATATATGTTCCAAAGCTTGACATTCAGAAAATGCATACTTGTTTATTAGGACCTGAATGTGAACTATTACTGTAAAGTAATTACAAGGAGTAAATACTTTGTGGACTCTTATAATTTTCTTTTCATAACATATTGAAACACTTTTTACACTTTTTGATACTATTTATCTACCTTTTCAAAGGATTTATACTGAAATACATTGCTCCTGTGTATTTGAATTTTAAATGCTGTAGTAGGTAATGAACATGGTTAGTTTTCTGTGCCCTGTCTTTGATGGTTGGGTAGGAGTTCTGCCGAGGCAGGGTTTTCAAGGTCAAACACGCTAAAGCAAGAAAATTTGAAAAAATAGATTGTCAGTTGGGTAAAATTTGGCAGAAAATAAATTGGTGGGCACTAATTTGTGAATGCAGTTGTCATGGGTGACAGACAGTGTAGGTGACAGGTGTGACAGTGCTTCTGGACTTGCATAGTTTTGGTGACTAATGGAGTCTAGGAATTTGGATGTTTGAGCTCCTGATCTCTCCCTTGCACGCAGTTTACCTGGAAGGAGGGCAGCAATGCCAACCTGCCAGCTCCTCAGAAGGGAGCACTGGTTCCTCTGCCTCCTCCTTCCACACATGGCACCGGCATTTGGGACCTCTGTGGTATTGGTCTGTCTCACCCATGCCCTTAGGGAGGGTTCTGGATTTGACTTTGACTCTTCAGGGAAGGCTTTGGGGTAAAAACAGGGAAGGGATGGTGTGGCGAGGTGTGGAAGGAAGCCTGGTCTCTGAGGATACACCAGTATAATTCTGGTGCCCTCACCAGTATCCTTTTCTGCAGTAGAGATAACTGTGATTGCCAGGGTTCCCAGATTGTTCCCATTGTAAATGCCCAGATTCTACACACACGTTTAAACCTGAATTTAGTTGGTTGGACACTGGGACCATTCTTGGTACAGGTGGGGCTGCACATACCATTTGCAGATTCAGACTCAAAGCTAATAGGTCTGTAATTGTGTCTCTTTCTTACACAGTTAAATTTTCCACTTGGCAAAATTATCTGAGGTGATATAAGGTGCTTTATTAATAAGACATAACCCTCCCTTTCTCCCATATGCTTTTGAATTCTGCCCCAGTGATGACTGAGTTTATCCTAGATAATCTCAGCAATGAGATTTGGTTGTTTTACTCACTATCAAAAGATAGTGTAAAGGCTTGAGAGATCTAAGAAATTAAAATTTACTGCCAGTATCTCTGACAAATGCTAGCACACAGTCTGTTTTCCATGTGTTCCTAAATCTTTATGAACCACAAACAGTAGTGGTTACTTGAACTTGCATACACTGGACGAATTTGATCTATTCTTCTGCAAAATGTTAGTTCAAGTCTTATTGTTATTTATGCTTTGAACAGCCAGCCTTTATGCCTGTAATCACATTTAGGGGCTTTCATCAGACCTCAGGAGTGTGCATTTGTCCTTTAGTTTATAATTTACATTATGAGCTTATACCTGAAAATACCTGTGAAAAACCACTTGGCTTACACTGGCATTAAGTGGATAATAACGAGGTAGCTTCCCCCCAGCCCCACTGTACTGCCTCTCTCTGAAGTTTTTGGGCATCATGTCTTGAGCCACAGCACAGAAAGTTAAGATACACTCAGGCAATCCTTTGAAGCACCAGAAAACACACATTCTGCTTTCTCATAGAAATTAGACCAAGTAATCTGCTTTATATCTGAAGTATAAATGACTTCCTATTACAGGGAAGAGGAAAGGTGTGTTATTTTCAGAGAGACAACAAAAATCCTAATCTGACCAGTGGCTCAATATGGCAGCTTGATCACTTGTTTCAGAAAAATATTTTGAAGCAAGTAACACTAAAGAACTCTATTTAAAACAGAGTAAGTGTGAGCTGGAAGATGGTACTCACTTACTGTCTCTAAGTCTTTTGAAGGCCAAGATATTTGTAAACCTCTTTAAAGTAGCCTCAAATTCAGTATCATTAAAACATGAAAAGTGTTTCCCTAACCCCTACTGAACTCTACAGAGATATGAAGGCCTGATCAGGTTTTCTTAGGGTTTTTTTCTGACTGATGAGCTTTACTTGTTCGCTCATTTTTTCCAAAATGTGCTCTTTATTAAAAACACCTGATACAGTAGGTAGAACCAAGATTTCTGCTGTTAATCCAATATAATTGCTGTTGTGAGGATGGTTTTACCTTGGTCTCTGAACAAAGCCAAGAGTCTGTGGTCACACTGGTGTGTTACTGTGCTCCCTTCAATATTCCATTGTTTTACGAAAGTGAGAGCTAGAAAATTCAAGTATTGAAGTTGAAAATCCCTAGTACAACTTCATTTTAAGTGAGATGCTGTTGTTCACTTGTATTTTTTTTCCTCCTTGTGAGTTTGATAAATGAGGCACTCACCACACCAGTTGAAATTTCAGACTGCGTATTTTGCTGGGAGGTTTCAGATGAAGTTTATTTGCTGCCTAGGTAACAAATCCAAATGTGGCGCTTGTCTGTGTATTTTACTGAATTATGTGGAACAAGCTGGGGACAAACACAGGAGGCTGTACTCAGTTAAAGTATACGCTGTGGCATCCCAGTTTGTGTTACTAGGGAAAACAAATACTGTATCCTTGTCTTTTGGATTTGTCTGGAAGTGAAACCATAAGCTTGGCATTTAGACATGAATAACTGCCTGTATGATTTCTATTATCTTTAGCTGAGCTAAGATTGTTTTACTTTAGAAAGTAATTGCAATGTGTATTGATTAAAGCCTCATGGCTACAGTGTTTCAACAGAGAAGGAAATTCAAGCAGAGGGAAGAACAACACAGATTCCTGCTACAGAAAACTAGCAGTAGCTTGTGTCTTTTTATCTCTGATAACTTTAATCTTGGATCTGGTTTTCTAATTTTGATTGACTTTAAAATCTATGTTTCTGAATAGCAAAGCTCATCTTGCAGCTGGAATTAATGCAGTTATCAATAATAATTTTGAAAGGTTTTTCAGTACAGAGAAATCCAAGAAGGATTACTTCTTGGAAAACCAACTGCATTTTCTAGAGAGCAATTCACCTGGCAAACAAAACCACTAATACTTTGCTGCTAAAGGGATTTACTGAGAAAAAAACCCACGGTCCTGCCATAACATATCTAACTTTCTGCTCAATGCTGCTTGGCATGATAACGACCTGAGATTCAACGTTATATACATTTAGAATGTATAGAAGTTATTTTCTGTATTTCTTGAGGTTACAAATGAAGGTAATCACAGTACAAATGCATTGTACTCCTAATGTGCCTTGAACTGTACTGATTTCAGTGGGAGATTTTGCAGGTTTATAGCCAATTCCTGTCACTTGACCTCTCCTCAACTCAAAATGAACGTGACCCAAGAAGGGGGTTTAATCATCTCTCTTTATTTTGGTGAATGGCTCAATTGCTAAGAACAAACAGGGGTTAGCAGCTTGGGTGTTTGTGGTGACTGTGGTCTCAGGCTCCCTCTCTGGGCTGACACTGCCCCTGCTTCAAGCCTTTACAGCTTTGCCTTGGCTTTGGGAGCAGGGTTGAGTTGATCATATTTCAGAAAGCAGACAAGGTGTAATGGAGGAGGACAGAGGCAGAGCTTGATTTTGAGCAAAGAGCTGTGATCAGTCCTGTCCCCACTGAAGTCTGTGTGAGTTTTGACATGGACTTGGATAAGGTCAGGCTTTGGTGTGACGTGCTGGGCACATCTGTCAGCAAGGCTATGGACGGCATCCCATGCTGCACCTGAAGGAAGCTCCTGAAAATTTTCCTGTGATAGAACTATTCAAAGAACAGAGTTTGCTGGGAAGCAAGGAGACAGAGAAATAGTCATGAAGGACAGCAACTGAAGAGATTGGAAATAGTTAAAAAAACAAACAAACAAAAAAAACCCGCTCAACTTGCATCTTCTCACCAGTAACAGAAATGGATTCTAATGTCTAAAGTTCTTGCACTTTAAAATGATACAACAAAATTTGAGGACTGAAAACCTCCATTTTTACCTTGTCATTGTAACTAAATTTCAGAGGCAATTTCACTAATATTGATGGAATTCTTTAAAGTTATGATCAGGGTACCAGTGTAATAATTGATGTTCCGAAATTTTTGGAATTATACTGACTTTTCCCTTGGAACCTTCAGAAGAAATCCAGAAGGGATCCTGTCTCTTCTATACACTTTGATAATCACAGAGGCTGTAGGAACCTTTGCTGTGACCAAAGTCACCTGGAGGAGGTTGCTGACAGTGTTGTGTCAACCTCCTCAGTAGTTTCACATTGTCAGTGGTTTAAATGTGGATTTTTACATCTATGTTGATAGGTCTTCTAAAAATAGTGACTCAGAGAAGTATTGCAAATACATTATATATTCAACATGGATCTGAATTATCTCCCATTTTAAAAGTTAGTTGTTTGACTTAAGAGTGGTGTCTTTGAGAGGCTTCATAAGGTAATACTAAATTTCAAAAAAGTGTGCATCTGTCAGCTTTTGACAGTAATGAATCTTAAGTAGGTTTGCAAGTTATTTATGGGTATCAAAGTGATGTTCCTATTGTAGCTCAAGAGCCGTAGAGTGCTTCTCCTCTCTCCAGCTTTCCCCCTTGCAGTGCTGTAAATCTAACTTCTGCCCATCCCATTGTTGGAAGAAAAGCAGCCATATTGTGCTGATTGCTATTAAATTAAAGCAGAAAGGGAGGGAAACAAATGCGGAAGCCAATCTTACCAGCAGGGATACCACTATCTTTTATTTTGCCTTTTTGGGGTCACAGAGTCATGGCAGGCAGCTGACCTCTGATAACCTTTTCAGTGCCACAGCATGCAGTTTCTTTCGGAAGAACTTAATTAAACACAACTGAAGTTCCTGGCTAACATTTGTTCCTGAAAAGAGTTGCCTTTGATTGGTGTGTTCTGCTGAGGGGACGACAGAGATGCAGCTTTTGTTCAGGGGAAAAAAGTTAGCATATGTTAGTTAAGGATTTGTGGTTTCCTATAGTGGTGCTGGGTCTTTCTGAAAATTCTCTGGGGTTCCCAGCTAGCACCAAAGCACCACAGCAGTGGAAGAAAAGCACACTGAGCAAGTTTAAAACTCATTTTCAATGAGGCTACTCCTATTCATTGGTGTGTAGCGCGGTCCAAGGTAAATAAAATTATGTTCTCCCTATAGAATTGGTGATGTATTGGTGGTAGACCATATCTTTGATATGAACCATGCAGTATCAAACATGTATCAACCAAGGCTGTGAACCTTGAGCCTTGAGCAAGATTAATTGAAGCAAGACAAGATTTATTCAGTTCTTCTGTTATGAGAATGTGCTTGCAACACAGGAGAGAATAAGCAGTTTTTATGGTATAGGTTATAAATCCAGACCACTGGCTGAATTTAGCAGCTGCCAGGTAAAGCGTGTAAAGCTCTTCTAGTTGGAGAAATACACAGATATAAGTAGTTTCTGTATGCTTTAGTAAGTGTGATCAGATTGGCATTTTGTAAGTGGAACCAGTGGCAGAACATTTGACTAGAGAAAGACTATCAATAACTCTTGGAAATGTAACTGTGTTATGTACTTAATGATTGCAGAATCCTTTTGAAACAGGAAACACCACTGATGGGTCTTTTGGTCTAACTCAGGAGTGTCTGCATGAGTCTTTGATAGAGACAAGCTTAAAATTTTAGCTTTGCTCTAGTAGCAACAAGCAGAGAGAAGACCTTTCCTCTTCTTGCTGGCGTGGGCTGGGAGTCGGGAGCTCTTAGGTCATTGGTTTGGGCAGGGGAGAAGGCCCAGGTCTCCAGCAGGAGAATTGATGTCCTCACAGAGGGGAAGCTCTCATCAGCTTCTACCTGCTGCCACAGGACAAGGGGCTCTCAGTTTGCAGTGTCTGACTTTGTGGCCTGAATGAAACCATATGGACTCTGTCAGCTGAGGTCCTGCTCTGCTGGCAGTCCTTTCTCAGTGGGACAGGAGCTCCTTGTGAGCTCTCAGGGCAGCCAGGAGCAGGGCAGCAGCTCCTGCGCTTGCGGATTGTCCTGGGTTGTTGCCATGGGAGGTGAAATGGCCCTGCTTCATTGAGAGCTGTGGGGTGGGCTGTGGGAAGACTGGGGAAAGGAATAAAATATGCCACGGGAGATCCCTTTTCCTTTGCTAAGGGAGATTCACTTTAGCAAATCCCAGCTAAGCAAAAATGTCCCCGTTTTTTGCTCTGCAGTCTTCTCTTTCCTCCTTTGGCCTCTGCTCTTTGATAGTACAAAAGAGATGTGTGGACAGTGTTTGTTGAGACTGTGTCACCTTCCTTGTAGTAATAGATGTCTGTTCAGGCAAAGGGTCTGGAAAGCATCTGTTTTCAGGGTTGGGGCCACACTGCAGAAATGATGCTGTCAAAACTGCCTGGAAAGATCAGGTTACCAGCTCATTAGAGGGAATGTGTCCTGGTAACTGTAAAATGAGCTTCCATATTCCCTCACTTCTAGCATCTAATTTGCGAGGTGGTTTCATTTATTAGCGTACATTCAAGTGTGTGGGCACTTGTATGGCTCTTTCTTTAAGAAACAAAAACATTAACCCTCTAGTACACCACCTGTTTGCACTTCATTGTCAACTGTGAGGGGTTACTTTATTGGCTTCATTGTTTTGCTTTTCATGATTCTTTTTTATTGTTATTAGCATGCAGGCTGCAATCTGATTTCTTTTGCTTGAAATGGACTTTGTTTGTCATTAATACCATACTTCTGGCTGTATTTCTTTATTTAAAAGAAATAAAGCTTTTCTTTTATATCTAGTCTTCATATCTAGCCTTGGTCTGTCTCTCTGTCCTCGTGGCTTTCCAAATGTACTTGATTTAGCTTTTCAATATGTAATTAATGCCAAACAAGTTAATTGCTTTACAAGTGTCCAAAATTCCCTCATTTCATTTCTATTCATTTATCAACTTTCATTATACAGCCACTGTTCCACATAAACACAAATGATTGTTAATGAATGCTTAATGTCGTATTCATTAGAAAATCAGGTTAATGGCTAGTAATGAATATCTGAGCTACTTGTTACTTTCAAGTATGGGGTTTTTTTCCTCGTTGATTACAATAGTCTTTTAATCTACGAAGAAATCATACCTGTGTGTTAGGCCAACTGAAACATGATGGGGTCAAAACTTTGCAAAAGCCCTCAGCCATTCCCATATTACAGATGCTTTTTCTTTAGGTGGAGTGCTAAAGATTGTTGACAGAGACAGTCAACCTGTAACTGCTAGTTTATCCTCACTTTGTGATTGGTAGACTTGGGAGGACTGCTCAGGTTATTAAAACCATTTTATGCTAATCAAGGTGAAAAAGATCATTCCTAGATACCTTTCTATTGTCATGAGAAAGTTAATGGTTGGACTTGATGATCCTAGTGGTCTTTTCCAACCTTAATGGTTATGATTATGCAGGATTATCTGTACCTGGCACATATTGAGACACAGTCATTCTAGTAAGAAAGCATATTTCTCATCGGGAGAGTATGGGTGCAACCTAAGGTTTCCACAGAGTTTTGCAAGCAATTAAGGTTTAAGACAGGTAAGCACTCAAATTGAAAGCAGTGGTGTTTTGTACTACCTAAACTTTGACTAGATAGTACTATTTCACAGGCATCTATATAGTCATGTGCTGTTAAAGATCGGTGGGAATGAGCAGGTCTTAAATATTTTAAACCACAGATCCTCAGCCTGCTGTATGTTGTCTCACCCCGTGAGGATGATCTGCTCCCATGAACTTCTAAATCAGCACTGGAAGACTACATCTGTACAGATGAAAACCCTGCTCTCATAGCTGGTGTTGTGTGGAATTCTTCTAGGAAGTGATCTACTTTGTTTTAGTTCTGGGCATGGAAATACAGTTCTGCTCTGAATGTAGGATAGGAACTGGGACCTTCAGAAAATATGCTTTGGGAAAGACTTTCTTTGAATCAAAGGTAAAACTGGATCCTGACTCTCTCTGTAGTTCAAATTTCACTTGAACTTATCCCAGGATAAATATGAGATCCTGCCCTGACCAAATTGCTTTCTAGCAAACAGCACTCTTTATTCCCTCCCAGAGCAGTGCATTCCAACTTGTGGTCTCTATAACTGTTGCATTCTATGTTAATCATTAGCATGGTTGCCATCTCCCACCCTTGTTGTGGTTGTGTTTTGATGGATGAAGAAATCCCTAGAGGCTGGCTATCGTGAAATGTTTTAAAATATTGTGTTTTGACCTAGAAGGGTTCAGTAATCCTGATTATGCTAGAGTATCCAAATGTAAACGTGTGTATCTACATGTATGTGTAGGGTCTTTTCCTAGATATTTAGAGAAAAATAACATTGAATAATATCTCTTGCCTTGCTTTATAAGGACTGTCTGCCAAAAAAAGATTTGGCTATTTGAAGTTATATATCTGTAATAACTGGGCTATATTTCATCTTTTGTTTTATAAAGTGTTGGCTCATCTTTGTTTGCTATTGCTTCTGCCATGGTAACAGGAAGGCCTGGAGATCCTGCAAGCATTAAAGCTGGAGCTATAGCACATCTGAGAACTCATTTTTGCATTTATGTCCATCAACAGCCTTCCTATTTTGCCTTAGTAGACCTTTAAGGAACTTCACAAACAAATTGAGCACTAATGGTGGTGAACGTGGTCCCGCTGGATGCACCAACCACAACGGCTCTTTACAGTTATAAAGAAATTACTCCTTATTATTAACTAAACCTTAAAAGAATACATTTGTCCTATAAATAGTGTGAAAAAGAATCCCCAGAGTGACTCTGCAGACTGCTTTTTGTCAGACGTTGCGGATAATTTTAAAGAGAAAAAGAAACACAATACAGTTAAAATGTAATTAATCTTTATAATGTTCCTGTCAAACAAATTACAACATGAAATAAGATGAGAGAATTTCTGTGGTGAAAGAGAGTAAATTGTATTTATTACTTAGTGAAAGTATGTAAGTGACAATGCTGTATCAGAGGGTATTATCTGCTTCCAGTTAATGTAGGTAGCTTGGTAGTAACCCCAGTCAGGATCAGAGTCCTACATCAGCACCACAGCTGAGAGTGTTACATGTGTTTGATCTCTAGCAGGGGTAATTAGCAGTGCTGATTGTCAGAGTGATTCACAAGGGTGTATATCATATGTTGAAAGTCAAACATGTGCTGTGGGATTTCTCTGAATAATTTCTACTGGCATCTCAGATTTCATCAGCTCCCTCTCTGACTGCTCAGTACTTTGCATGATTGAACTTTAATGAACGTGCCAAAATGTAGGCACGTCCTGCATTGCTCATTAGGCAAAGACAGCTTGGAATGGCTTCAATACGCAATATGGAAGAACACGGTGGTACCTCAAGGCAAGTTTTTGTGCATGGCTTGAGAACACATGCAGGATGGATTCCTGGGTTTGGCCCGGAAGAGGAAAGGTGAGCAATTAATACTGATACAGGGCTTCAATCGACTATGAGAATAACAGTGAGTTATTTTGAGCGGGTCAAGAATATCAGCCAAAATATAATGGAGCAATCTCATGCTTTGTTTCTCAGATCACCCTGCTATACTGCAAACTCACGAGAAGTAAGACTAAAAACATCAGCTATAATTTCTGTTGTGACACCTGAGAGCCTCCTTAGATCTGTTCCATCTTTGAAATCTGCTTTATAAATCTCTTCTAGAAGCAGTGTGCTGAGCCCGCAAAACCAGGATAAAAGTAAACCACACTACTTATTAAATACATTGCAGGCTGTCCCTTGTTACACAGCCCATGTGAAACAAGTATAATGGCTTGGAGACATTTACTGCTGTGCTCTACTTACGGTCTCACACAGTCTCCCATTTCCACCCACAAAGTTAACTGCTTTTTATCTCATTATTTAACAAGCACTATTTCTATGTCAGTAGCATACAGCATATCCAAAATTCCCATCATACCTGTGGGAGATGGCTTTGCTTATTTTTTGTGTATACTTCATTTCTCATGTGGTTTTTAGGAATTTGTGTTCTGATCAGGCCTGGAACAAGTGTTCTTATGCTGTTGGATAGCTCTTGATCTTCTGACTGATTAAATAACCCCTTTTCCACACACAAGGATTATAAAGCAACACAAAACAACAACAAATAAAACCTCATTTGGTGTAATCTCTAGCAGTATTTCTAGTACTACCACCTTCTGCATTTAATGTGCTATTCAGATGCTCTGTGAAGAATATTTTAGGAATACATAGATGTTGAAGCATTGATTTTATTATTCATCTGCTGTGTAAGAATCAAAATCAGCTTTATAGGTGCAATTTTCTCTTCACTAGAGGTACAAAGACCAAAAATTACAAGAATAATTTCATCTTTCTCTTTCAAATAAAAATAAATAGATGAGTTCATCAAGGAAATTGCTGACCTGTTATATTTTTTCTTTCATTTGCTAATGATCTCCTTTTTCAATGAATGAAGCTTGAGCCTGGTGATTTTTCCTGCAATGTGTACATGTATATCTGGTAAATTAATGGCAGTGTGCTGGGGAAGATGGTAGCCATAGGCCAAGGCTTTCTGTTGCCATGGATCCATTGCAGGCCCCTCTGATTGTAGCTTGTTAGGGCTTTGTTGAAACAAGTAGGAACTGGGGGGAAAAAAAGGGTTTTCAGCTATTTCTGTCATTTACATTTTAACTGTTCTAATTGTCCTAATTTCCTTCCT
This sequence comes from Platysteira castanea, assembly GCA_013397175.1. Classification (NCBI taxonomy): domain Eukaryota; kingdom Metazoa; phylum Chordata; class Aves; order Passeriformes; genus Platysteira; species Platysteira castanea. Next base: position 101,527 of record VYXC01012974.1, on the reverse strand, counting down.
ATTTACAATGAATGGTGAAAGAAGTAAGCCTTCTGTGGTGACCACCACACTCTTCAAACTCAGGCCACACACTTTGTCCATGTTTTTTTCCCTGTGCTGCTCTGGCATGGAAGGGATTTAGCCTGCCTGGGTCTGCCGGTGGGACACAACGTGCTGTACCTTAGATACGTACATACTTGTATTGTGTGGGAACTGGCAGTGCTTTGGGCCTTAGTTTTATAAAACAGTGCTTAATTGCGCCTTGGGGGAATGATCCACGGTGGTCAACTGTGGCACTTTCTTAAATTCACCAGTGTTTTAAATGAGAGGTACACCCTTTAATACTGTGCATTGCTGTTTGTATTGAGCCCAGGTTTATGCTGAGCACAGGCTGCCTTGTGCAGGTACCCAACTGTGCTGCAGCTGCTGCTACTGTGCCAGTTTGGGGCATGGCCATGGTGATAAATGTCAGTGGGCAGCTGGCCTTGCACAGGCAGGAATAAGACATCTGTGTCCAAAGGTGTTTCCCAGCACAGCCTTCCTGTGGGGTCCACAGTAAAAGATGGGAAATGTGTGAAATTCTACCAAGATTTGAAGAATTAGATTTTTGGTACTTAATCTGCTCTGATGTGAATTTCTCCTCCACTGCAGGACCTGTTATCTCCACATATTCCCTCTCAGGGGCCATGTCAGCTATGCCTGTGCAGAAGTGCTTCCCCTCTCTGAAGACCTTCTGCTATATCAACAGAGAATTACTGTGAATCAGAAGAGCTGCTAGACCTTGTTTGCATTGCAGATAAAGTCCTTTTTACTCTAGTAAATTGGGAAAATGTAAAGTGACTTCAAGTGATGTAAGTCCATTTTATTGTTACATTAAAAACTATTTTTACTCATCAAGTGGGAGCATTTGCTTTAATGTAGATGAATCCAGCTTGTTTCTAGGTTTGAAAGTGGTGTTTTACTCTGAGGCTGAGTATTGCAACTTTGCTGTGGCTGGAGATGTTTAAGGCTGTTCCACTTAGAAGCAATATTTTGCAATGGTGCCAAAATAATATAGTTAATTATTATCAATTTACTGTGCATAATTATATGATTATTAATGGTGCTAATAATAAAAGCCAACTTGTTGGCTGGCTTTCATTTATTCAAGTCTGTGTGAACTGGAAAGTGGGACCCAGTTTCTCTCGTTTCTTTTGTTCAGCTGTAACACACATCTCAGTCAATGACAGCATTTAAGATTCTTAAGATTGCATGTAACCCAAAAGACTCAGTCTGGCCTCAGATAGTGATCCAATGATGTGTCCCAACACTGTAGAAGAAGGAGGCAGGATTAGGGCTACAGTTACTCCATTTTCTTCCTCTTTTCTCAACGACAGTCCCAAGCTGTACTAATTTTCTGCATTTCCTCAGCCTTGAGGTTTTTAGGGCAGAGGCAGTCAGGAAGTAAAGCTGGTGGAGCAGCTGATGAAACATCACAAAAGACGCTATTCCTCTACTTTTGTGAACTCTACTCTTAACATTTCTTATAGCAGAGCTAGAACCGTAGTTGTTCCTGGCCTCTTGGCTTTGGTGTTCCTTCACCTCAGGCACAGGCCTTTCTCCCTGCCTCTGCTGTCCAGTTAATGCTGTGAGGTTTTTGGGGCACGAACTGACACTTGTGTTCTGTACAGTGTTTTACATGGTAGATCTTGGTTGTTCTTGTTTGTCAAGCTGTGTAGTTATAAAAATCTGGGAGGGAGAGGAGAGGAGATGGTCTGGTAAAATTTAGCTTAAGGAATTGTGTAGTCAACATTTGCCTATATGAATACAAATCACTATTCCAGTGGGCTCACACTTTTATTTGCCCAACATTTGGAAGATTCCCTACTTGCCTTTCAGTCACCATAATTTTTTTTCCCCTCTGCATTACAAATAATCCAAGCATTTGTGTCAGCTTCACGCTGTGTTTTCCTCTATTATAAATGGCTCTTAAAGGAAGACGTAAGTTTTCTTCTCGCCCAAAGCACACACAAAACTAAATTCCACAGTCTTACAGCCCTGAGGTGTGCAATGTACTGCTGAAGTCAGCAGGCAGTGTGTGTAAAGATCTGCAGAGCTGCCCTGGTAGTTGAAGTCCCGACTCTACAGCACCTTGAAATAAATAATTTTTTGCTGGCCAAGGTGAGCAGGAGCTTGCAGGCTCTTGCAGGTGTGTGTCTCTGTAATGCAGCAGCTCGGGAATGTCCCTCTGACCAGCTGCAGAGCTGTGGGGAGGCAGCCGGTCCGTGATGGGCAAAACCTGCTGGGTTTGGTACAAATTCTAATCCTGGAAAGGGAAGTGTGCAGGCAGTGCTGGTGTGCTTATGGCAGTATAGATATACTGGTAATACCCCCTAGTGGAGACAAGAGGTCTGCCAGCGAGAGGAAGGGGTTTGCCAGCAAATTAAACACTGACTTGAACAGCTTCAGGACAGCTTTGTCACATACTGTACAGCTGCTGCAGTATTGTGTATAGGAAACAATTTGCTTGTACATTTGTGATGGTTAGAGAATATGATTTATTTCTACGTCTCCTAGCCACTGTTACTAGGCAGGCAGAGCTCTGCAGCACGGACCAATGTTTTACTGCATCACTTTTAGTATTATACATGGGGGCAAAGTAAGTAATTTACGCTCAATTTGTAATGCATAGCTACACACGATAGAGACTATTATCACCTTCTTTTTATCACCTTTTTTTTTTTTCAATTGTGTTTTCCTGATGACTCCAAGTAACAGAGGTGAGAATTTGTTGTGTGCTCTTTCTTGCTGCTATTTTTCTTCCACTTCTCTGAAAACTCCATGAGAACACTGGAATTTCTGCTGTTGAAACAGAAAGGGAAATATGGGGATTCAGTTGAATAAATAAGTAAACAAGAAAACACAACCAAAACATATTTCTCCCCTTTTAAGTAATTTGCAAGTGTAAAGTTGCGTGGTATTTTATCAAGATTTATAGCAGTTTTATACTGGGATGATTGGATATTTTTCCATAATTAATACTCTGGCATATCTACTACTTCTTTTATAACCTCCATTAATTTCAGTAGAACAGAACTAAGATATGTTGCTGTTCCGTGATGCCTCTTTTGTTATGAGATAATATCAGTGCTATGGAAAAGGCTTTTTTTCAATTGTGTATACATGAACCAGAAAATCTCTAGTCTTCACCTTGAATAATTTATCAGTTAAGTAAAGGATATTACTTTAAACTGGAATATGTTATGTTGGAGGAAGAAAATATATTGGAATTCTATAATACTTCGCTTCTTGAGAAATTTTACAATTTAGCTTTCACTCACAAAAAGCTATATGAGAAATTGCTTATATAATAACACAATAGATATAATTTGATATTATTTTATAAGATTTTTATCAGTATTGCAAGTAGGGAAACATTTCCACATAAAATACACCATCAATTATATTATTAAAAAAAATTAAAATCAAACTGCTATAGTATTGCAGAATCAAAAATAAGAGGAAGAAGTCAATGTTGATCCTCTAGTATCCATACTTAACATACCAATGTTTATCCTTTATTTATCCCTTTCTTTTGATTATCCAGTTAAGTGCAAAAATTTTCCATGACTTCCGATTTTTGTTTGTTCACAAAAACCAATGTTTATTCTGCTTCCATCATTTTGTTTTGCTAACAACTGGAAAGGTTATAAAGTACGACCTTGTTGCTCAAACCCTGAGACAGTTCAGTGAGCTACAAGATTTTTGTCCAAGGTGAAGGTACCCAGGATTCAGGTGGGACCTGCTGTAATTTTGCTGATTTCTGAGGAGTAGCTCCACATTTACACCTCTGAAAGCAACAAACTTAATTAGGCCTCTTGGATTGCCAGCTTAAATTCCTATGGACCCAGATTTTAAAAGTGGCCTAGGCTTTCAGCAGGCTCAGATAGGGTGGCATTTAAAGCCAATGCTTAGTATTAGCTTTAAATTAAGTGAAAATTTTGAAAATCCCATCAGTGCTGTCGGATTGCTGTAACCAGCAAGACTAGCTATGCATAAGCACATTGGCACACCAGATTCAGCATCTTAAATTTGTGTGTATGCAACATAAAACCAGCAATAAAGTTTACTTTCTGAACAGTGTGAAACACTTATATTGGTTTAAGGTGCATTGATTAAGATAGGTTGCTGAATGAGATAATGGCACATTGTTGGACCCACTCTGGAGTGATGAACTCCATGATGATTTATTTATTTTCTGTGGAAAACTTCAAGGCAAAATCACACCTCTAAAGATAAGATGAGATGAAATTGCAGTTTAGAATTGTGTGAAGCTATTACATATTATAAGGTGTGAGGGCAATAGATGGTGGGGAAAAAAGAGATGCGGTGGTAAAAGTGTATAATCTTCCCTCCAGATGTAAGCAACTTAAATTCATCTGCCAGGTGAATTTAAGGCACTGACACACTCCCATTCATGGCTGGCTCTGAAGGGAATTATTTCAGCTATGATCTGAAAGGCAGCCAGCCTGCAAGGTTTCAGCATGCTAGTTCACATTATTTCATCACAGATATCTGGAGTTTGTTTTTTGCATTATTTTTATTAAGAACTGCAGAACAAACCCCACAACCTTGAAATCAGAGGATACTGGCAAATAGCAGTAAAATATTTGCCTATTTCTCATTTACCATTTTGAAAGGGACTGCTTTTTTCCTGTAGAACTGTACAACTTCTCAAGCTCAGATAAAATACGAAGAAATTAATCTGCTGTGACTTTTTTTTTTTTTAAAGCCGTTAGAAAATGAAATGATGAGTAGAAGATGAAAGTTATTTCAGTTTTTACTGGAGCAGCTGTGTTGTTTTTCCTGAATCCCTGGACTGAGCAGTCACGGCCATGAGCTGGATCAATGAGTAGGAAGGTGACACCATCCCTCTCCTGTGGGCAGTGCATCACCCTCGTATCGCCAGCCCAGTAACCACAGTTACTGTAGCAAAAATTGTGAAATTAATTGCAATATGTAATTCCAACCAAGACACAAGAGTAGCCCCAAATCCCTCTTTTTGTATTTAAAATCCTGGATGAGTAGCAACCTATGTTTTGTATGGTGCTAGCTATAGAGAGAAAAATGCAGCAAGCTCACAGTGTTTTTCTTTCTCTGTATAGAAAGGCATATTTTCTCTAACAAGAACAATATAAATATTACATTGATGCCTATGTGTATTATTAGCAAAACCCCTTTCAGGGTAGATTACAGTATTTTGATTCGTTACTCATCAGTATGTATAATTATTGTTTAACAATGTTATGAAGGACTGATGAAGGGAAGCAGGTGTTTAAACATGCGGTACCGGGAGTTTGACACAGCATTTAATTCTCTTTATTCGTGCTTTTTAAAGACATTTATTCAAAGAGGGAAAACAATGAGGCACCATACAGCCATGAGTGTTTGCAAGAGAAGGAAAAAAGATGTTTAATCAATTTTTGGAGCAAGTATTGTTTAATTAATAACAGTGAGTTTTTAATGGTACTATAACATTATATGAAGATAGTGAAAGTAATGAGATGTGTTACAATTTTAGATAGGAAGAAATTTATATCTTGCGATGGGCTTTAGAACATAAAATGTTTCTAGGTATCATGGTAATGGAAACTAAAACTGAAGAGCCTGGTGTGATTTTTGAAATTCACACACTGGAGGGTGCCAATTCCAGGATGCTGTTACCAGGGCCATGAGGAAGGCCAGCGCAGCCACAGGGGTGATACCCACCCTCCCTGTTCCCTTGGGCTTGGCTTTGTCCATTACCTCTGAGGCATCAGCTTCCTTGCTGGACAACATGGGGCGAGGGTCGTTTCTTCAGAGCTGTATGAAGTTAGGGTCTTCAGGGCCAAAGAGTCCTGTGAACTGTCTGCCTGAAAGAGAAGACTCCCATTTACCTCCAGATAATGCTTGAAATCCTCCATGCTTAAGAGCTAACCTTTACCAGTAGCAGTGGTCTTCCTGGTCGCTGCAGTTTGCCTTCTCATACTAATTATTATTTAGCTACCAAGTGTAAATTAATACAAGCTAATAGAACCTTTTAAAATAATCTTTATTTGGGTTTAAAAGATGTGCCCCGCCGTATGGTGAAAGTCATTGTAAGTCATCCTAATTATCCGTCAACAATAAAATGTACACATAAAAATAAACATAAAGTGGTTTCATGGTTACACCTGTTCCTCATTGCCTGATAATTTTGTTTTCCCTGCATGATTCTCTAATATTAATGAAAATGTCATCTTTTTAAAGTGACTTACTTTGTAGGCAAACTAGTTTTTCTTTTCCTCTATTTACTTTGTCTCCAAATCGCTGTTACGTGTTGTTAACAGGGAGGCTGGTGGGCCAAATAAGCTCCTTTTTTTTCTTTCACTTCTGATTGATCACCTTGTTCCAATGAGTTCTCAGCATGCTTTACAGGTATAGAAATCTTCCAGCTTGCTTGTGCTTTGCTTTCATTAGGAAAATTTATTTAATTATTATTTCAAGGGTAATGATTATAGTGATCAGAATTGTAACTTTGAGCAGTTGTGACTGTGTACTGAATCAGGTCCTGGGCAGAGCCAGTTTCAAGACCTTTCTTGTTTGTCTTGCAGACTCATCTTTCCTACCTTTTAGCAGGCAAATGGAGCAAGGTGTTGTTCTGCTCAGTGATCCGTCCCTTCAGCTTTCCATGACTTCAGTGCAAATCCACCACAGGTGAGGGTGTAAGGCCTCAATTTTCTTTGCAATAGGGCTCCACCCTGGTCTGACCCTGCCAGAAGTCGAAAGAAGAAAATCTAACATCATAGGCTATGTGTGTTTTACACACACATCTTAGTTTTTAATGATTTTCCTGTGTTAATCAGGGTGTCAAATGCTTTCATCAGGGAATTTCTTTGCCCTGCACATGCTGTTCCCTCACTTCTTACCTCTACTGTACACCAGGCCTAATCAAGTCTTCATGCTACCACAAAGCACTACACAGAATTTGCAATTGTCATTGGCTGTGTAAATGCCAACTCCTCTAAAGGCTGTATTTGAGTTAAGGAAGGGGTTTGGGCATAAATACAGCTGGTCAGTAATGACTTAGACCAGGGGGCCTGCCTCCTGACTCTTCAGGTGGCTGGTGCTTGGGGTTTGGCAGTCTGTGCTTTTTACTGAATTTTCTTCTATTTTTTGGTGGCAATTTGAGGTCTCAAAGAACATATTCCTACAGACCTCAGCACTGGTAGCTGGCCTGTCATTTCCTGGTGGGGTAGGTGAGTTCTTGCTGCTGCTTCCTCATGTGGTCACCCTTGAGGATCCAGGGGCTCATGCCCAAGAGGTGCTCAGTGGAGGGTGGTTATAAGGGAGCAGCTGCTGCAATTTCAAGTGTCTAAGTCAGGTCGCTGCCCTGGATTGCCTGCCAGAGGCAATTTGCCTTGTATCATAATTTAGGCAGCTGAGCCTCCTTATTTAGTCATCTAAATATGTACTCTGCTGCTTTATATCCTGAGGTTTCTGTCAAAGATAGACCCCTCCTGTGGGACTTCCAGCTCCCTCTCTAGGGTTCCCTGCCGCCTGCAGTGCCTGTGCCCACCCTGCTGCCAGCTCCTCCTGACCAAGGGGCTTTTCCTTCCTCCCAGTCCCTTCCAACCTGTTGAGAGAGAGTGTCAGTTCAGCTTCTTCCTTCAGGTAAGATCTGCTGCCTGGTACAATGAGAAGTTATCAGGACGCAGAGCTCATTTGACACATCACGTCAGTGATATGATACCCAGGAAAACACAAGCTTTTATTATAGTAAATATCAGTTTAAATAAATATTAGTTCAACAATAATTATTATTTTAATTATTACATATTATTAATATTATTATATTTATATAAATACATAAAATATTAGCATTTTGTCAGAGGGCTCCAACATTTAAAAGGTAGCCAGGCTGACTTTAGTGTGAGCAGAGAGTTTTGGGCATCCTGCAGACAGTCAGCCCAAAGAGCAGATCCTGCAGCAACGGCCCTGAGGTCATTTTAATACAGCTTTTGTGTCTTCATGAAAAAATGTAACTTCTGGTGTCACTTGCATGAGAGTTGATGTTTAACTTTTTGGCCTTTAAGAAATTATAGTTTGACATGAATTTTAACTTTCCTGGCTAATAAAATTATCACGATGGAACAGCCCAAGTAAATAATAGATACAATAACTCTTCTTTGCCTTTTGTGTGCTTTTACTATTCATAATTTTTAGGACCATAGATATTAGATACACTTACGTAAGACTTAACGAACAGTAATTATCTTTTGGCTAAAGCAAAAGCCCAAACGAATGCTAAGCTGCATTATCGCTTGGCTTCTGACATGAGCTGATAATCAGATTTTCTAGCTTAAATCCATGGTGCTTGAACAATGCTACCCACTGTCTGTCCTTCCCGATATTACCCTTAATTAGAAAGAACAGAAACACAAATCTGAATTATTTCAAAATCTGGTTTCCATGGTCAGTGGTTGGAAGGGCTTAACTTTATTACAAATAAACCTGGCTTTATTTACTAATGAAATCTGAAATGCTGGGCCTGTAATAGTAGATAGTCTAATAGTGCGGTGTTTACATGCTGAAAAATCTTGTGTGGGCAAAGTATTTTGTAATAAATCGTTAAGTAATTGAATTATGATTCTTTTATCCAATTAATAAAGCAGAAAAGGAGACCCATAGGAAGCCCTATACCATGGTTTAGGCCAAGTAATGACACATTGTTCTCTAGCCTTGTTCTTTGTATGTAGGACTTTCTTCTAAGATGCATTTGGCGAATGCCTGTTTCTCTCTTTCCAAACACTAGAGACTTTAATTTGTCTTTTTTCCCTAATCCTCTGTATTTACTGGCTTCTTGTTTCTGAACTCCTGACACACTAAAAACTTTTTTTAAAAAATGTATAACAGGGGAAATCATTGTATTTGGCTCTCTTTATTTGTTTAGAGGATAACTCCTCTAAACAAATAAAATAACTCCTTTTCCACCACTAAATACAATCTTTTAATTTGCAGTGATAAGTTTTATTCTCTGTAGAAAGCCAGAAGGATTATCTTATGCTACCTATCTCTCTAACTCCACTTTGATATAATTGAAAATATACTTTTATTGTAACTGTTGCAGTAAAATGCAACTTTAGCAAAATATAACTTTAAGTCTACCAAAAAAGCAGAAGACTAGGAGTAAATGATTTATTTAGTGAATGCTTTTTGTTTCATAGTGTATATATGTGTAGCTTTTGTTAATGTACCAGAACATATAGAAACTTTATCCGAATAGTTGGAGTTTTCTGCAGCATTTTCAAGCTACCTCCTTTTTCTAGTAAAATATTGTTCATCTTTAATAGATATTTTGTGCATAATAAATAGTTATTTAAGGGAAAAGCCAGGAAGAAAACCGCAGTGTTCTTGGCAAGCCAACAATTGAAAAGTACAGGTGCTAGGAGTGGGTATAGACCTTATGTAAATAGTTAGTTGGTTTTTTTTTTAAATCAAAAGAAGGTACCTTTCATTTTGAGAAATTTATTTCTTTTAAATATTTGCAATCCACAGCTGATAGTACATAATGCCACTTTTCTTTCCTCCTTTACAAAGGGAATAGCTTTTGGCAACAAGCAGATGCTTGTGTGGCATGAGGTGTACCATCAGCCAAGAAAATCAATATTTACTGTTCTAGTATCTTTGTGGTGCAGGAGCTTGCCTTGTTTAAAAAGTGGATTGTGTATAATATATAAGGCCTTGCTTTTAGCTGACCAGAAGAGGGGTGTTATTGAAAAGGGCATGTTCTCTGCAATGAGTCACACTTAACCCTCCATGTCCTATAGTTCTGGTCTGTTCATTTATTACACAAACCAAAATCAGCTGAGTGGTTAGAGCTGAAAGGTGCTTGCAGTCGTTCTCATCCTTAAAAGTATTTGTTTGGACACCATCAATATGTTTAATAACAACAGTAAAAGCAGTAATTTGTTCAGCAGCAGAATGAGTCCCCAGGCCCCAGCAGAGACCCTCTGACCACTGCCTCCTCATGGTTTGCAATAGTGGAGTTCTCCTGGCAGTGATTGCAGTGAGGGCTGGTGGGGGAGGCATCAAATCTGCATTTCACTGTAAGGGGAAATACAGGTCTATGCACTACTTGTCTACTTGGGGAAATAAACTTTTCCCCTCAAGGAAACCTTCATATTGAATAAGACAATTAAGAAATCTCAGGAACAGTTTCCCAGTAATAATGGTTTACTTTTTGAGATTTCATTTGTTGGAAAGACTTGGATCTTTGTTTTACATTGATTTTCCCTTCCCCCATTTGCATTATAAAAAGAGAGTTTCATCCATTGCAATAAATTCACATCCTACCTTTTCTTGTACTGAGCCTTTCAGCCGTATTTTTTTAACCCATAGAGGTGGAGTATAAAGAGGAACACAGATGCTGAAAATGGCTATAAGGAAGCTATGAAGTTTGCAGGCCAATTTGGTGAAACGGAAAGGCACTCATGGAGTGGAAATGATTGCTCATTTCATTGTTCATCTTTGCTCTTCTCTCTCTTCTTCCATGGTTTATTAGGCAGATACTGTTTACTATGCCACACTTCAGATGTTTATGAGTTGCAGTTATACAGGAACATAAACCTCTACTCTGTAAAACTCTTGATCCTGTGCAAGGCTCTTGACAGTGTCAAAAACTATGAGTGCTTCTTTAATGGAGAACTGGAGTGGTGAAGAGTTTAAGGGTTCCAAAGTCAGTCCCCTTACTGCTATTTGGTACACTTGCTTTTGTCATCTTTGCCAGGATTTGGGAATCCAGAGGGGAAGAGGGAACGTGTACGCAAATAAATGATGGAAATGTTTTTGAACATGTTATGCACAGAGAATGACAGCCTGCAGAGAAGGGTACTAAAGGTGGGCGTTCTGTCTCCTGGGACCTTGGAAGCTGCAGGAAGTGCAAGTCCTGAGCCTGGCTCAAAGACCAAGGCTTGGCTTTGGAGGCTGAGGGAGGGATGTCTACCACTGAGCTACTTCTTCCCACTAACTCCCCATGAGCCTTACCTTCTGTTGCTGCCAAATTCTCCTCCCTTGCATTTTCCCAGGCTTCTCTAGCTTGTCCAAGAGATTGGGGTTAAGTGCCCAGGGTGTAAATTGTAGGGCTGGCATGCATAATGTAGACAAAAAATTTATCTCAGTCATTGGTGCTTCTCTTGACAGCCAGAGGGTTGAGAAACATGGAGGCATGCGGAGAGGAGGTGGAAAATCTGGCATACTCAGGGTCAAGGTCACGGATGCTTGCTCAGGCCCTAAAGCTGTAGGGGATGGACTCAGTGAGAGCTGCTGCAAACACAAGAGGGCTGACAGGCCTAAATGCACAAGTTACTACACATTTGATAAACATTAGCTCTGCATAAACCAAAACAGATTCTCCAGTAGTCAACACACTGTGATGTTTAACTGGTCTCTGTGTAGCTCCTGGGAGTCTGTGGGCTTTATCTTGCCCAGCTTCTGATGCTTAGCCTTAAAACACTCACTTTAAAATAAGAAATTGAAGTTATTTGTTGAAAATTAATGTGAGATAACAAGAAGTGATGATGACTGGAAAAACCTTTCTAAGTTTCAAACTATATCAAAATTATATATATCTTCTTTATAAACTCATCTTATGCCTGTAATTTTAAAAGGGCAGAATTTTCTGGAAAGTACTTCTTACACCTCCACTTCAGTGCTGTTTGTTCAGGGTAGAAGTACAGTGTCTCATGCAACACAGACAGAGATGTGTGTAATCTCACTGGTGTTTCACTTTATAGAGCACTCAGAGAGGAGGAGTGTTCCCTGCCTGGGCCTGGATTTGTGGTACTGCTGGGGGTGTTGTGTGGTCCTGGGGTCAGCACCAAGTTCCGGGGCAATCTAGCTAAACAGGGGAATCAAACCTGGGGGAGCTTCCCCTTCTCAGAAAAAATGTTTAGGCATGTGAATGTGTGGTATGCAAAACCCTTCAGGGATTAGTGTCCAATAAGGCTCAAAGTGGAGAAGAATTGTTTACTATAACCATCTTAGTGTGATAAAATTATTCCTGCATTATATGTGGCAGCATCATCTTGTGACAGACATACAGTAGACTCAGATCACATGCCATCTTTGGGGTAATTTTAAAATTTTCATCAATTGCAAATGACTGAAAAATCTATGGCAATGAATTTCTATTTCTTGCTTGTTATTAGCAATGTAAAGGCATCATGTGCTGCTTACTGCATTGTTTTCTTGCAGCCCTTGTCTTTTAAAAAAATTATAGTTATAATTTGCCTGAAGATACCAGTACTTTTTTTCACACTAACAAGAATTATTTCAATTTTTTGGCCTAATCTTCCTCATAGTCCAGAAGAGATCACCTGGTGGATGGCAGTAGCATTGAAATAGAGCAGTTCAATCTCTATTTTAAGAGTTCTCAGGAGTGAGGAGGCTGCTGCATTTCTCCCAAATCAACTCTCCCAACAGCTACATCATCGTCAGCACCTTATGCTTTTCTGCATCCACTTCCCCCTTTTGGATAACCCTGTGTATTTACTGATCTCTTAAAGATAATCACCTTCTAGATAATTTTTGCCAGTAAAAATGTTGGCCTTTTTCTCCTGCCATGGTGCAGTCCACAGATGAAGAAAGCTTTCATTGTGGTTTCTCTTTCCCATCTTTCTGTATGGCTCTGACAGAAAAATCAATTTTTTTTTTTTTTTTTTTGAGATAGGCTGGAAGTGCACCAGAAACATGTCATACTGATTTCCATGAATACCACATTCTGTGTCTTGGAAAGAGCCATGACGACACCTCGGCATGCAGAACCTACTTAGGAATATTGCCTTGAGTTGTTAGGGCTCAGCAGGAGGGGCTGTGTAACCTTTTAGTTTACCCTGAAAAGCAGAAGGTCCAGTTTGTTTCTTCCCGGTAGTCTAGGGTCAAATGTTTGCTCAGTAGGGAGCAAGAGGTTTTCTGTATAGTCTCCAGCTTCAAAGGAGAATTGGTGTGAGGCCAAATGCCAAATGTTTTGGAAATTTCTCCTGGTAGACTAAGGGATAAAGTTTATCTCGGATTATTGCCAAGAGAGGGCAGAGATTCATAAGGGAAGTCTTGATAAGAAGCTCAAATTTAGGGTGAGTCAAATCCTTAGCAGCAGGTATTTGGAAACATATGCTGAGAACAGGAGAGGACTTTCTTGATTTATCAAGTCTGCTGTTTCCCTAGGATAAATTTGGATTTTTATATCTTCTAGACTGAAAGCTGTGAGAATCTTCTGAAGTGCATTTGAAAGTGACAGAGCAAGTGTGACCTATGCATACAATTTCCAATAATATATAGGGCAAAACGAAAATGTGCTTTTCGTGTTAGGCTGCAAGATGCCTTAGCATTAGTTCATAATGTATTAAAGTGTTCTCAGACTGCCTTTATGTATAGATTGCAAGTTGAATGTCTGACGTAAGGAGGAAACTGTCAGATATGAAAAATAGTTGATGCATGCTCATCAAGAAGAATATTGGGAAAACAGACAAGTTGGAGTGTTCTGAGTGGTTTCCAACTTTTTACATGAACTAACTTCAACCTATGTGAAGTGTGTTAATAAGCTATAATACCTAGCATAAGAAGGAAAAGGTTTTGATATATGGATTACTAGATTACTAGATATTGCTGCTGCAATTTTTAATCTTTATTCATGATTATAAGATATGGACATCCTACTCTTTAAGTTTTATGTTATCAGTGGTGGAAGACAACAAGGACATATTGCCAAATTTTAGCTTCTCAGATTTAACTGTTTTGTATTTACTGTCAGTCTCAGTGTGCTGTCTTTTGAACAGTTTCAGCTGAAACAGTCATGCTGCTTCTGAGAAGGGTCAGGGAAAATTTTGCTGGGCTAGTGGGGAAAGATTGAGACTATTTCTTTGAGAAACACTGGAGCTCCCTGGGAATAGGGACTAGATCTCAAGCAGGATTTATGCCTCTGTCCAGGATTTGCCTTTTGCCAGAGACCTCAACTTTGCAAAGAGCATAATTATTTATATGTTATTATTTAGAGTTGCATTAACAGAACTGCTCTTCTTGGCACAGTCTGGTCGAGTTAGCCTTTGTATTTGATAGCATGTGGAGTTTTTCACCCTTGTTCTGATCATAAGAAGGATGGCAATGGGCCACTTTCCCAAGAAAATTCACCTTGATTAAACTCAGCAAGATTAGGGGGTCATAGGGAGAAGCCCGATCCAAGAGGTAGAAAAGAAGCAATTCACAAGCAAAAGAAGAATGTACAAAGAAGTCTGAAGGTAAAATTCAGAAACAGATGTAGAGACTGCTGATGGCTTTAGAGCATGGCAATGGAAAATTTAGACACCACCACAGAAACTGCTACAATACTGGATAGAGTTTATAAATTCTTTCATGCTTTTGCCTAGGTGCTTAGCAAATAAGTGGTCCTCTAAATATGATTGGGATGGCTCACTGGAAATCAGATGCTGAAATTTTTGTCAGGCTGAAGGGTTGTCCCTCACACCTGATTTAGTTACAAGCAAACTTGCTGTTGCAGGTTGTCTCAGCTCAAATAAGCAGAAACTCGGGCTCTCTACAGCAAAGCATTTGAGCACAAAGAAAAGTTAAATGCAAAGCAGTTAAGTCTGGGTCTGGCTTTAACCCTAAGCATCGACTTAAGTATTTTGTCAGGTCCCATGTATGATGCCTGAATCCTTTGCCTTGCCAAAAAGAAGTCAGCTGAATTGTGTTGTGTTCTTTTTCCTCCCCTCCAACATAAATTTTCAATGTAGCCAGTGCTTCTAGCTATTGTCTGGTTACTTTACACAGGTATGTGTCTGATTTTTAGAAAGCTTGCTTAGCAGCACGACTGTCATTCAGGATTTGCAGAAACAGCCTTCTATTATTTGGTAGTGGTTTGGTTTCTGAAGGGCAAGCTGTAGACACAAACAAGAGACGTAGCCCTCAGAAACATTCATGCAGCATCCTTCAGGAAGGGAGGGGAGGTTATCCAAGTCTCCATGCTGCTGTACTCATATAAATGCTCCCTCTTTTGTTGCTGCTGGACTCCAAAGAATAAAACCAAAACACAAAGCGAAGGCAGCACCACTGAGCAAATGCCACAGTGTTCCCTTAATCCATGTGGATCAAAAAACATGAATGTTTTGATTCTGTAAAGAATCTTCCTCAGCATGCTGGATTAATCACATGGATTAATAAAACACTGTTGCACTCTCTCAGTGGTGCCTCTTCTGCTTTGTGTTTTCTTTTATTATTCTTTGGAGCCCTGCAGGAACAAAAGACGGCGTGTTTATAAGAGTACCATAGGCACTGGGAATTCTATAAACCTCTCCCTCTATAAGGTATGCTTCTTGAGTTTTTCCCCATGGATCATATACTGCAGATTTGCCTGCATACTAAACCCTGCCCTAGTGTCCCTATCTGCCTGAAATACACTCAGTTTAAACATGGTGTTTTTCTCTTTCATTGTGTTTCTGTTTAATTCTGCAGAGTGTGGCAGGGAGCACATGTGGAATGCTCTCATCTAGCTGCTTTTGTGGAGCAAACACTTTTGTGTATCATTTCAGTCACTGGCTGGAGAGTAGAGCTGGTGGGCAGGGGGAGCTTTGGAGAAACACACAGTTCTAGCAGCTCTGACTTGGGATGTGCAGACTCACACTTTTCATTAATATATACTCACCCATGAAAATACAGGCTAATGTTAGCCTTTGGGAAGCCGTGTGATAAGATGCCAGCATCCAGCACTTGACTATTAAACTCTCTCTCTGTATGCTGATTCCAGTTCTCTGTATTTTTTAAATGACTTTTGCTTTCCAAAAAAGCATTCTTTTCTGCCTCATAGATGGAGGCTGACCCCTTCCTCTGCTGTAGGCCCCCACTTCTTTTCATCAGTGCAGAACGTAGGATGAGTAGTAATCAATCTTGTGTTATGGATAGGTTAACGGTCTGAAATTTCAGGGTTTAGCAGAGCTAAAATTGAAGCTTTAACCCTCAAAAAGAGCGCATACTATGGTTGCTGGATGACCCCAATGGAGCTAATTTCAAAGACACAAAATAACTTATTTTTTGTAAGTAGAATATTCTTGAAGATTTTTCATGTGTTTATCAGTCATAGGGTTGGGTATACAGTAATGAAAAACAAGGCTCCTAATGAAAAATATCTTGAAGGCTTTCTAAAATATTCTGCTCATGACTTGCATATCCATGTTTTATCTACATACATGCCTGTGTTTATTGTTACCGCCGTAATTAGAGATTCTGGCCTTTGTTAGTTCAGTCTCACAGCCTTTCAGGACACCTGGGTTACACTGAACCTAACAAATTACAGTGTCATGGTCTCTTACAGAAACTTAGCATGCATATGAACTGATATCCTCTATCCTAGTCCTTCTGGAAGATCTGTTCTAAAGGATGTAGGTGCCATAGCAAATCAATCCAGCAGAGCGCTTTTTTCAAACAGTGAGTTTCTGTATCCTCTTGGATATGGGCATCTTTTCACAGGACTAGGGAAACGTCTTTCTCTCACTATTCCTCATTGTTTCTCAGATGTCCTAAATTCTTTCTCTTCCCACCTTCCTACCCACGCCTTTGTCCCACCATGTACTGCAGCCTCTCCTTTATGCCCCCACTGCTGCAGTGTTGGGTGACTGTCATATTGCACCCACCACCTACAGAATGCTCCAGGGTCCAGCCCCACTGGTTTCAATCCCACAGCACCCCCTGAACGTCACAGGACACAGGCCTGCAGACTCCCTTTCTCTCTGTGCCACCATTTCCTTCTGCTAAAACCAGCTCTCCTTCCCTCTGCCAGAGATGGGAACTTGACTGACTGTATCATTAAACCAGCAGTGGCCCTACTTTTTCTTTTCAAATGCTGCTCTGAAAATGAATCTCTTTCAGGCTGATAAGGCCAATTTCAAGCAGCAGGGCATCCTGCAGTGAGCTCCTCCTTTACTTTCATAGTATATCTGATTTGCCTAGGATTCCCTTTTTTATAGCCTGCTTTATTAAGTTTTAGATATTCTCCTATGAATCATGTTGTACAATTGATTCATACTACATAATAATCCTTCTACCATGGATTGCCAAAATTGTGGCACTTTATTCTGCAATTTTAATTGTGCTGAGAACCTTCTGCTGTCATGTTTTGTAGCCAGTAACGTTAGCATATTGTTTGAGACTATTACCTATTGGTGATGAGTGATTCCAGGGCTGCAGCACCATTTTCTATAGAAATTCTAAAAGCAGAAAGGGTAATGACATGGGTAGAATTGCTCAATAAACAGAATTTTAAACACATAGAGCATAAGATCTTTCACTCTGTGGTAAGTGCCATCCATTAATGGTGAATGTAGAAATACAGTCCCCTACAGACTGGTGTCAAATAAGTATCCGCTATAAAGCCTTCTACATCTTTCCCTTCATCTCTTACGTGCTGACCAAAGTCCTGTGATGAAATGAGAAGCAATGTCCCTGATAAAATGGTAAGGCTACTGATATATGTGATGTGTTGCAAGAGAATCACATATAATATCTGAATATAGATTGCTGCTACTGCCAAAGTGAGCAACAACTGTAGAGTTGTGTTGTCTAAAGTGGAACCCATGACTGCTGGGTACTGCAGGGATCTTTCTTTGTTCAAAGGCATTTCTTATCCACCAAAGTGAAAAAACCAATTCCCTCTCCCAAGTGTTTGTGTCAAGTGTTTGTGTCACAAATGAAACATGTATATTCCTTTCTGTTGCTAGATGAGCCGTGTTGAGCTTTCAAGAGCAGCTGATGTGGCAACGCTCTCCTAAGTGCCCAGAGAATTATAGCCTAGGTTATTCTAGAAGAGGCTTCGTGCAAAACTGCCTGCACAGGTGTTCAGCCTGATGAGCAGCTACAATGTGCTGTGGTGGTGATGATGACTTGGTAAGAGTGGCACGTCCTGGGAAGCACTGTGCAAAGACTGTCTGCACTCCTTAGCCCTGGTCGCTGGAGTGTTTAGCTCACTTGGTTTGCAGATTGCAGGAGAGACACAGTGCCTATTTTGGAGCAGAAAAGATGATGAGACTCGTGGCAAATCAGGGAATAATCTCTAAGAACATGAAAGGTTGTTGCAAAGAAGAAGGCAGTCATGTTTTTCTCCCTGTCCATGACTGATAGGGCAAGACACAGTACTTTATACAGACTCAGAATTTAGTTTGGATTTTTTTTTTTTTTTAATGGCAAGGATACATACTTTGAGTGCTCATAATTTCTCAGAAAAACTTTGGTAGAAATCAGGGCTAGGACACATAAAGCTGATTCTGCCTTGGAGCAGGGGATGGAATAGATGAAGTCTGACCTCCTGTGGTCTTGTACAGATGCATTTAGAAGTGTTTCTCCTGGTACTGTCACCACATTTTCCACCAGGAATGGAGTAGGCATTCTGCCTCTCACCAGGCAAAGCCTCATAAATCCAAGGTTTACTGTTTTGTTGAAATAGGGTTTCTTTAAAGATATGGGGTCTAAATAAATTATTTTCTTAACTGACTGCCTTGGGTTAGGTTCTAAATCTATTTTCATCATCTGACTAAGACATCTTTCACAACTGTTGAGTGTTTACCAGTTTACAAAAGAAATAAAGGTTATATTCTAACACATATCAAACACATTTCTGGGTGAGCTGGCAGGGGAGTGGTGACATAAATTTTGTTCAATTTTATTTTAATACTGATTTGATGTATCACTGTAGCTGAAAGGGTCAGTACCAAAATCATGGCCCCAGTCCATTCTTGCAGTTTTTTTCTTTTTTCTTGTTGCCTGAAATGAAAAGTTAATGTGCTCAAGCACAGAAGAAACAACGTAAGTCAGCTTTAGGTCAGTCTTATCTCTTAAAATTGAAAGAACAGTTTAAGCTGGCTTCACAGGCTCCCAAATTATTTCCAGATGTATTACCTTCTGAATTTTAGATCTAGGGTTTTTTGTGTGCTACAAGGCTTTTGTCTGCTGGTCCAGGACAGTAAGTATGTGGATTATTTGTGCATTTTTAGTGTCTGTATGCTGAACAGTCTGCAGGTTTTGTACAAAATTACTACAAAGTTTGCTCTGGCTATCCTGGTTACTTGTAAATGAAAGGATAACATAATATATGCTTTTCACTCTGGCTGTGTAGGATTTTGTGACAGAGAGAGAGCTGCTCCAGAGCATAGGGCACCTGGTGGGCCAGCAGGGGGAGAGCCCCATGTACCCTGCAGCAGCCCTGGCCCAAGCTCTGCTCTGCAGAAAACAGGCCAGAAACACCAGTCCAGCAAGGGAAGGGAAAAAAAAATGCTGCCTGTCTGTAGAGAGGTATGGAACAGCTGCAGGACACCAATGTGGGTTTGTTATGGGTCTCCTATTCCTTGAGGAGGCCCATAAGAAAACAGGATAGTGGAAATTAGGACTTGCTCTGCCTTGTTCCATTAATTTCTCTAGCTATTATTTTCTCTCCCTGGATTTTAGCTATCTAGAAGTCAGGCAACTGATCTGAACTGACCTACTTGTTGAAACTTTTTTTATATACAGGAGAGACTGATAAACACCTTTTCAGGTGATCCCAGCTCTCTGCTTTAGATATCTACCTTAGAAGCAGGAGTACAGGTCTCTACCCAGTGACCCTGCATGGCTGTCTTGTCCTTCATCTTCAGATGGGTTCTGAAATCACAGAGAAGTAGCAATGACTGTGGCAAGGTCAAACAAGATTTGGGATTCTGGTTGGGGTGGATTAAAGCTGTTGCAGAGTGGGACATGGAAAAAAGATAAGAAGATAAAGGGAGTGAAGAGCCTCAGCCTAAGCCATAGGTAAGAGGAGTGTCCCTTTAATAAAGAAGCAGCCTAACAGCCTCTGTAAGGCATGGCAAAAATGTGCAATTCACTGTACTGGAAATAGCCCCTCTTGCTGGAGCAGTGATTGTTTTCAGTGCAATGGCCAGCACTAGAAAAGCTAATTGCTACAGCCAGGAAAGGAAGGGAAGAGTGTGATTTTGCTGGGACTTTGTACGGAGACAATGTGTGTTACAGGAGTAAGGAACCAGCCAACCTCCTGAAGGGATGTAGAAAGTTCAAACTGAGAATATCTAGAACTGGCTGATAATACCAGGTCTGGTTACTGAGAATTCAGATTGTCTTTGTGTGTTTAACTGCTTGTGATGTGCTTTCACAGGTTTTTTTACTTTTGAGAGCCAGCTCACCATTGTGTAGGATGAGAAGTATGATGAAAACCTAATGCAATGTGCCTTTCTTCCCCTACAAGTCATAACACTAGTACTTATTACACAGAGATATTACACAAACACATCACTTAGAAGACATCTTGTAAAAATCTTGATAATAACATGAAGAGGTTATTTTATATGAAGAGCATGAAGTCCTGTCAGCATGATCAAACTAATAAAAACTAATGCAATTTTTCAAGAGTTGTTCAGAGCAGATGTGCAAGCATCCTGTATCCAGCTTCAGTTATTCAAATGGTCCTGAGCCATACAACCATGTGTTGATGGTGACAACAAGTAATGACTAGGAGGAGCTTTTTCAGGCCCTGATTAAAGAATTTTTAAGTGCTTTTAAGAACACGTTGAGTTGTATTCTTTTCCAGGAGAGTATTTGAATGGGATTTAATCCTATGCTCAAGCACTTTTTCTGAAAGTGGTTGTCTTCTGGAATCAACTTTCATTTCCATTTGTGATCTGGTGACAGCCCCCACCTGGGTTTGAAATGAGGTCATTTGGCCTGAAAGGTGGGGGTAAAGGTATCTAAGTAGCTTTCATGGAGACTTATTCTGTTGCCTATAGCTACTTTCATCTTAAATAAGGAAGTGTGGCATGTTTGTATTCACAAATCCCGTTGTGCAATGTTCTGTCTCAATTGGGGCTGTCTGTGTCTCCATATTAATTCTCAGGGCAGCTGCAATTTCCTCCATTTCATGCAAATTAGCTTCAGCCTTAAAGCTCCTGGCAGGTTGCCAGCATAGCCCTCTTTGGCAAAATTTGGATTCATCGGCGGAAGGGTATTAGCCTTTTCGCTTTAAAGGCCTTTGTTTAGGCAAATATTTCACTGTTTTAGAGGCAAATACTTAAGAAAATCTCTATCTTTTAGCAAGATGCATTCTTTAACCACTAGAACAGTCCTAAAGATAGTTAAATAGAACACAACTAACTAAAATAATGGTATATATTCTTACTGCTTATCTTGAACATTGCTATAAATGCCACTGCATCAGTGCCATTAAAATGCGTGTCAGGAATTTTCCTTGGCTGCCTCCATGCAGTCTTTTAAGATCATTTAACTACATAATGACTTTTAAAGATATTCTTTTTGAAATGGAGGGTTTTTTTTTCAAAGCCTAGCTGAAAAAGGTATTCCACAGATTTTCAATGCAATATCTTAATTCCAACTCTCTGACTTTTTTTAAAAGTTAAACTTTTTAATTTGCACAATGATTTTGTGGTTTTGTGTGTTCTCCAATTATTCTGAGAATATTTTTACCTTCTACATCATTATGAATACTCTCACAGTTTTTTGTTTTGTTCTGGGTGTATGCTATTCTTCTTAAAAGTCAGGTTTAATTTTTTTCTGTAAAGATAATAAGGGTACTTAATTCTTCCTCCTTCTATTCTTTTTACAAGAATCATAGTTCATAGATTTCCCAGTAACCCATTATTTAAATTCTAGTTCTACCTGAACACTGACAATAAAATAGCATGAAAGGTTCTGGGTTCATGGTGTGACACTGGTTTTGAATTTAATCAGGTAGCAAATAAGATTTATCTTTTCCAGATATCACTGCCATATAGTTTCTTGGCTGTTAAGATTCAAGATGTGTTTGTCTTGTATCATCTATCATCAATAGAAGTAGGAATTCTGCAGCAGAAAAATGGGTCTTGGTTCCATTTGTGTAAAAGTGTTATTTTTACCTGGTACTCAAACTCTCTAAGGCATAGTGGAGTTCCACAGGTATTACCAAAACCACCTTCTCAAGACTCTGGTTATCATTGCAATGACTGACTTTTCTCTCTCTTATTACTGTTGACCTGCAAGATGATATGATCCCAGGCTGTTTGTAACAATGGAAGTGTTCTCCATGACTAGTATTTAGAAAATATCACCATATTTCCACTCTAGTAAGTGGAGGAACTTTGTAACTGACTGTCTCCTTGTTCCTGTAGGTGTCGAATAAACCTTCATAAAAGCTCCCAATTTTTAAGACATCTATTGTTTTATGCACTTTAATCATATCTGTTGTTACCTTCTCTCAAAGATAAACTGTGACAATCATTTCAGTATTTTTATTCTGTGGCCTTCTCTGAGTCTCTGTCATTTCCTATAGTCTCTGGTCAGCCATGGAGAGCCCTCTCTGCACACGGGAGTGAAGGCACCTAGTCTGCCTTGAGATTATCCTGGGTGATAGCAGAATTATATAGATATTCATTCTTCCAGGATGGATTGAAATGTTGAGAGTAATTCGGGAAAACATGGTTTTTGTTCAGCAAAATATGATTAGCTTTTGTAGCTGCTGTAGCTCATCTCCTGGTTGGATGCTTTAGGTGGTTGTATTTTTAGAAACATTTTGATGACAGTGGGCAGAGAGTAGTTTTACTTGTGCTGGAAAATTGGTTATGTCATAAAGTGAAGAGATAAACATACCAGCTTTTTAGGGGCACTGAAATACCCATTGTGACCAGTCACAGCCAGCAGATGTTACGTCCACAAGGTGATGGATGGCTCTCCTTGAACAATTTAAAGAGGCTGAAAACTTCTGTTGTGTTATTTGAAATCTTGTAACTCTAAGAAGCACACTTTTGTCTGAACAAAGGTAGAATTTGACTGGAAGTATGATCCTAGCCAAAATCAAAGCCAGCAGATCATAAACTTTGAAGATTCACTGTCTTTAAATCATAATATGTGTTTTAAAATGCAGATTTGCTTACCAGGCAAATGATTTTACAGGGAAATAGGTAATGTTGTGGGTACAAACGTTATCACTTTGACTACAAAGAATCAGAATTCCATTTTAGTAAAATAAAGAATTTCTGAGATTGGAAACACAATTGTTGATGTGGTTTCTCAATTTATTTTGCATATGTAAAAATCCTACTAATGTAAATCCTATTAATGTAAAGAATTGAATAACTGCCTAATGTTTTGGCCAAATGTTGTTATTATGTATGTCTATTGGTACACTTATTGGTACAACTAACCTTTACTTTGAAAGCTGAATTTTCACGGTACAAATAGTCCCCCAGCTAATTACTGATTGGGGTGGAGTTCCAAGGCATTTCGGGGTTTTTTTAAGTTACTTCTTTTAAGTTCCTTTTTTTTTTGCACAACTTTTCTATGTTGTGAGGCACAGGGGAGGATGTGTTAGAAGCAATTTGAAGGCAGTAGCATGGATAAGCACAGAGGACAGGAATGTCTTAAACCAGATTTGTCCGTAAGTTTGATCGTCATGAAACTCTATCTTGGAGTTTGATCTAACTCAGTCTCAGGCTTGGCCTGGCTACTGGATCAGAGCTCCATACCAGAGCCTTGGCACTCCAGCTCTTGCTGTGCAGAGATAATTCTACTCTGTTCTTTGTATGTCATTGCTACTCATTAATCAAATTTAAAATACTGTCTCCAGAATGTCCAAATGACTCAGATCCACTGAAAGAAGCTGGTCATGTCTAAAAAAGGTGAGTGTTTGCCATAGGGAGGTGCTACGAAGGAGCTTGTGGCATCATTTAGATCAACTTTACAATTCTGTGGTCCTTTTCTCCTGTAAATTTTAGATTCCTGCAGGTGGTAAATTTTACTTTTCGATAGGTAATACCCCTATTTGAACTAAAGAGGGTGAACTCTTGCCCATACTGACAGTTATCAGCAATATTTAGTGGAACATTTGGCTGTCAGATGATAATTTCTTGTTTTGATACTCTCACACGAATTAAATGGGATACTCAGTGCTTGAGACTGCACCAAATGAAGTTAAATATGCAACCATGCTCTATTAATAAAAATGTAAGAAAACCAAAAGCCATCAGTACTTTGCATTGTGTTAGTTGTGTCCAAAATTAGTCTTGGGAAAAAAACTGCCTAACTAATGGACAGGTTTAACACATGATAAAATAACAGACTTCAAAACCTTCCTGCTAGTCAGATCTGGAAAGTGAGGTCACACATGTGTATAGCTGCCCTTTGTGGTCCAATTGACTTCTGCTTGCTTCTGAGTTATTCATATAGCCAAAAAGATGCTTTGGGGAGAGAGTTGGGTACCATTGGTACAGTGGTCCAGCTGGGCCGTGTGGTGCACAAAGCATGAATGACTTGCCCAAAGTTTGCCAGTGACAGCAACAGGACCCGATCAGGGATCAGGCTCTACACCTGGCTCTGTGCCTTTCACCATTGAATCTACATGAAGAAAACTGAGATGTCTTGGCAACCTATACTGTTCCTTGTCTTCTGAAGAATGGCTTTCATCTAAGGTGTTACTACTGTGTTGTGTGTTAAAATGTCTCTACATGCAAAATATATATGCCAGAGTTGTAGTTGTCCCCAAGACAAGCAGTTGTTTCCTAATAAGTCTGTTTGTAAATAGTTGTTTTTATTTAAAAATGTCTCTGCGCTGCATTTGGAACTCTCCTAATGACAGGCAAGAGTCAGAACCATCAGCTTTTCTGAATGTGATCACCAGTTTATGACACCCGCACAATATGGGGGTGTATCCCACACAAGAATGTAAGGAAGATCTCTTTTTAATTAGAGGGCTAGGAAAAAAATCACTTCACAGAACAAAGTGTACTTAGAGATCTTAGCTGAGCTTTTAAGTTCATTTGGTGGAACCATCAGACATATTTACCAGCCTTGGTCCTTGGAGGTGAGTGTTTGCTCAGAGGTCTGGGACTGACTCCTCAAGGGGCTTGCACGCTGCAGGTACTCAGTATAAATTCATATGCATCAAGCCCTCAGACAAAAAGAAGTGTGGAGGAACCTGCGTCCTGGGTATTTACACAATGCACCTCAATTGCCCGAGAACAGAGGACGTCTGTTTGAGAGCTTTGCATTGCCAGTCCTTTACGTGGCTGGAATTGATCATTTTAAGAAAGGGAGCGGCGAGATTAGAGGAGCGGGATGGTTTATTGCAAAGTTCCTTTACTGTTTGAGAAATGGAGAAATTTGGATGAATTCCACTTTTCAGCCAGAACTTGCTGCCATCCATTTCTCGGTTCCTTAAGACTAACTGGGATTTTTGCAGTGAGTGCAGCTTGCTGCCAGAAAATCTCAACGTTTGTTAATGTATAGGCATTCATCATCTTCTGTTCATTAACACACATATTGCTAATGCCTGGCAATGGAGCGAACATTTTTCTAGAGTGGGGTCGAAAAACTAATTATTCACCATATGGTGGCCGGCTCAGCAACAATTGCTGAAGCCATGGAAGCAAAAGGAAGTTGGCTGGTTGATTTCTTTGGACAGTTTGCACAGTGATGACTCTCTTGACACATGCCATTCATGTGGCCGCTGCATAACAGATGGGCTAAGGCTGGGAACTGTGGAAAAATCATGGCAGAGATCTGGTGGCAGCCTCTGTCTTTTCATCCTTCAGAATGACTTTGGGTCACATGGGCTGTGAAAATAACAAGTAGGGGATTGTGCTCTAAGGATTTCCCTGCTTCTTTCATAAAGCCAGAGCGTAATTTTGACTGCCTTTTCGTATTTTGTTTATTAAAGGGATCAGGGTTTTAGATGAAAGAGATTACTTGGTTTGTGGTAGGGGGCTGTGCTGTGCCCATGACACTCAGCTCATTGTTAGCAGGAAAAATGCTGGCAGTTTGATAAGGGATAAGAAAATGGAGAGGTTTTAAATTAAAATTTAAATTACTCCTTATTTGTTCTTTTCTCATTTGTAAATCTCACATAGGCAAGTTTAGATAAGAGCTGTTTTAGATTCAGAATACTCAAACCTGAAATGAGTTAGTGGTTTTTTCCAGAGGAGCTTAGTCCGGGAGGGTAAGATTAATTTGAGCATGCTGCCTTTGCAACTTGTGGGCTTTCTGGATTTCATATCATCCAAAAAGTGCCTGAATGGGGAAGGCACTGAAAGTTTCCATGCGGAGATTTGTTGAGCTTTATTGTCATTCAAAATAAAATCGGGGAGTTTGAACTATCTGCAAATTAAATTTTAATTGATTACAGCAAATTGTGTCGGTTGAGAATTTTCTCATGTCTTCTTTCACAGGAGTTTGGAAGAAGAGTTGACAAGCAATGAGGGAATTGCCAGATCCCTTCTGAAGCTGCACTGCCTTCCCCGAGGGATGTTGGTAATACTGGTTGCAGAACACAGAATGGGGAAGAAAAAGTGAAGTGAAAGACTGCATGAGGGGAAACATGCAGGTGAACTACTCACAGTCATTTGGGATTTGGGTCCATCTGGTCAGGAGTAGCACACGAAGTTCCTCAGGTGAAATGTGATATGTGTGGTCTTGATTGAGGATTATTGTTACGTAAGCATTCACTACGATCGTATTTTACATAATCATACGCAGGACCTCCTCTTCCCCAACTGCCCCACCCTCTTCTCCCTCTCTCCAAAATAAAAGCAGAAAGAAATTAAGATATCTTGCAGAGAAAACTTCAAGCAATATTTTACAATTCACTGGGTTTGAAATTTCTCTTTATAAGCAGAAAGGCTCATATGCCTTGCTGTTGAGACATTACACTCTTGGCTATTCACAAGCAACACTGTCTTTTTTTTTTTTTTTTCCTTTTGCCATGGTGACACAGAATCACAGAATATTCTGAGTTGGAAGGAACTCACAAGGATCATCAAGTCCAACCCTTAAATGAACAGCCTGTACAGCAAACTCGTGACCTTGGTGTTGCTGGGCAGGCTGTGAAGTGAACACCAACCATGTGGCTTCCAGGGTGCTCCCACCAACCCCCATTTTTCATTCTTATCAAAACCAGGCCTGTTGATTCCAGAGGTGGGATCTGCTGCTCTTGCAGTGCTGCTCACAGAAAGCCTCTGCACAGGCTGACATCTGAGGCAGTTGTGCAAGTCTCTCCAGGAGAGACTGAGCAAAAAGAAAATAATGTGTTTTTATCTTGAATTATCCTGTTGCTATTTTCTGCTGGTGAGGCAGTAAGTAGATCTAGTTTTCATTAGGCCATGATACTCTCCCATAGATGAACAGGGGAATACATTTTATTGGCTCTATCTCCTTTGTGAGGAGGAAGTTCACTAGTCCATAATGCTTCCAGCAGTGATTATTTCTTCTGGAGAAAGGAGTAAGCCAGTGTGTTTTATATGATGAACTTCCCAATCAGCTTTTTTCCCCTGCAGTGGTCTGAGCAAGCACAATGTGAGGTTATGCTGCATTCCCCTTGGTCCTGTCATGCATTACCTGCATTTCTGAGCTCTTGTGATCTCCTTGGTTCATGGCAGCTGCTCTTTTGCTCAGTCAGTGCATATCCCACTTCTCCTCAGTGATATCCCTACCTATGTAAAAGACAAAGAATACTTCTGTTTTAAGGAAGAAGTCAGTCCAGCAGATTAGGACCATTATCCAGCAGATGCTGCAGAAAAACTATGTCTCAGTGCACTGCCAGTGTCAGACTGCTAGACTGAGGGCTGCATTTTTGGATCACTGCTTCTCTTTAGCCCTTGCAGGTAATGCCCAAACCCCCAGTGCCTCTTCAGGTGTTCCTTCATGTGGGTTCCACCTCCTGTCCGTCTGAGGCTGCAGAGCTCTCTGCTCACGTGGCTGGAAAATGTCCCTCAGATTTTGGGTAGAGATTTGAAAAGAATTCTAATAATTGGAATTTATAAACTTGAATGCCTGCCAGATGTAATGGCCAAGAGTCTCTTTTTCCACGAGAAAAATCCGTAAGCAGGTAAATGATTATTAGGAAATTCAACAGAATTTCTAAGGCCTGAGGTGAGGTGTTAAAGGCATTTTGCAGAATTGGAGAGAAGGTGGCATGAAAATATGTCTGCATACAGAATTACACTTAAACATGCAATACACATGCATAGACACTGCCATGCCATTTTCCAGACAGGAAGATGTACAAGAACAGCAAAATAATTTATTTTAAAAATAAAAGGTACATATTAACAACACTGTGTCACAAATAGCAAAGGCAGAGAACCCGAGTGTAAAAGCAGTCCTTTCTTAAAATACCACATGTTGTCCTAAGACAATGATGGAAAAACATTACAAACCATTTTCTTCATAAAATGCTTCTAATCCAAAAGATGATTTTGAAGTGATTTCCCCATGCTCAGCTACTCATCTCTTTGTCTGTTCTTAGATTCTTTTCTGGGTATTTTATTAAAAGTATGTTATATTCTTTTTTACATTGCATTTAGTAAATTGTAATCTGTTCCTCATCTGCTTTCAAAATACATTAAGCACGCAAGGCCGTCTTTAGACTTTAAAATCTCAAAAATGGTTTGGAATGAGCGAGGTAAACAGCCCAAGTATCTGTGTCCTAGATTATGTTCCAGTTGCAAGAGACAGAAATTACTTCACCTCTGTGTTAATAGCTAATGAGATTTCAAATGATACATTTTTCATTTTGTAATCAGCTGCAATACTACATGTTGTGGTAAAGACAGGATTTAATATTTTGACTGTTTTGCTAGAAGTGCTCAGAAGATTGGAATTTGGCAGAAATATTCCTCAAATCAAAATTTGCTGTTGATTGTTCAGGTTTCTACATGAACTAGAGAATTGGGATGAGTTGTACAACATTTTCTTGTGTGAAAATAAATTTGTTTCTGTGCTTGATACTTCTGCTGTTCATGGTACAGTTTTGGCTCTAAACTTTGTTTCACAAGAACATTATCAAAATTGATCAGATGATGATACCTGAGCACAATATTTTGGTTTATGAATGAAGACGAGTTACAGGAAAAAGTTTTTAATTTTTTTAATTGAACTAAATTCCAAACATCCAGATATTGAAAGACAGGGTTTAAATTTTGATTAGCTCCCTCTTATGCAACCAGCAAGAGAAGACCTTTGAAGCTCCAGATATAATGAAAAGCTTTCTTTTTGTGTCAAGGCACAAGATCTGCCATGACCTTCATAGTGGGAACAGGTGAATACTTGCCTGGCAAGAAAAAAACATCTCTGTAAAATGTCAAATATTATGGTTACAGAGCAATGCAGCCATTTCTGGCTAAGTTCTGGTGTCCAGACTTGTCTGCTTCATCCAGTTCCCCTAAATCATGGCACAGTCCTTTGCTGAGCTGATGGACTCACACATTTGGATGGCATGTACTGTTTATTCTGTTGCAAGGGTAAATATATATCTCACTTTAAGAACAGCTGAACTGTGGTGTTCTCATCATTGTTTAATACACATCTTATGTAGATTATATGAACCAAATTGGCTTAAATGGGAGACTAATGAGGGATGTGTGGTGATTGTATGTGCCCCTAAGTGTTAGATTGTATATCTAAAATCTTGCTGCATATATTTTTCGTAAGTCCATTCTCATAGAGAGTGATAAGAAATCCTTACTCAGAATATAGGGATTTTTTCTGACAAAACATATGAAATAATTTTTAAATTAGCCTTGTTTCAGCTTTGTCAGCTTTGTTTGCTAAATAATCACATATGTTTATTGGATGTTTTGGCTCTGCTACCACCTCCAACATGTTGAAGTGGGCCATGAACTCAGTATAGTTTGGGAAGTACTCTGCTGCCATTCTCCTGTCACACATTAGCAGTTTCAGGGTCATAAGCAATGAAAAGAGGAAAAAAAGAAAATTTTTATTTCTGTATTTCCCTCTATTTTATTTACACTGTAATTTTTTTCTCCAGCAGTTATGTTCAAGCAGATGGTTTAAATGGGAGATTAAGCAAGGACTTTACAGCCCCTTTCTTTGGGAATCTCAGGCAAAAAAAAAATCTCAGGTATTCATCTCTCAGAAACCAAGTCAATCTGAATTTTATTTTTGTTGGATTGGGTTTGGAGAGCAAACCTTCCTGCTGTTAGTCATTACTTTTCTCGTAAGAAAATCTATCAAAAAACTAACACTAACCACTGAATTTCAGATGGTCATAAGAGACCTCAGGGTGTCTGGGACTTCCAGTGAAGCCATAGTTATGTATATTAATTATATTATATTATATTGTATTATATTATATTAGTACATATTATATACATATAATATACAAATATATACTTAATATATAGCATAATGTATCATTTATATACCTGTATATTAGCCCTGACTAATCTGTCTCATGGGCTGGTGGAGGCCTGCAGAGGTGGCATCTCTGCAACCCTCTCAGGCAATGTACCCCATTGCACTGTATCCTCCTCGCATGGGACTGTTTCATGGGTTTGCTGCTGTGCTTGAAGGTGGTTTAACTTGGAGCCCTGCAAGACTTTTGGTTCGCAGGCAGCAGAGTCTGGTAGTCAGAGCTCAGAGCAGGCTGCTTCAGATTAGCTGAAGCACGGTAGGGATGTTTCTTCTACTCGAATGTGGTTAATCCCATTACTGTGCTGTCAGTACCTCTGTGGTTGCCTAAACCTATGCTCCCCCTAATGCCACCAAATCTCTTGCTTGTTATTTTAACTGGTCACCTTTACACATATTTCATTTGATGTCTGTGTCAGCCCCAGCTTTTTGTATCACCTGTCAAGTGTACCTAAAGAAGATCGATGATAAACAGGTCTTGTGGTTTTCTTCTATTTGCCAGGGAGTGTGCAATACCATTCCGTTTACAGTAACACTGCATTTTGCAAAGACTGTATGATGAATTAGCCATGGATACGGGACCAGCTTATGCTGTATGACTCTTTCTGATCATGTGCTTCAATGCTGTTGAAAGCTGATAAAAACACAAGGAGAAAGACTGGGGACCAGATTTCTGTATGCAAAGAGAAAGGGTTGTTAGAAAAAAATTTCAGATGTTTTTATAAATAGCAGGAGTGTAGATCTATATATGTATCCACCAATTAAATAGAAGAAGTGTTTATGGTAAGTTGATTTTATTTATTGTGTAGATAAACTTGCTAAACACGTTGGCCACTGGGACTGAAAAAAATGACATAAGTTGATGGCAGTGACAAAAGCAGGGGTGTATTAAATTTCCTAATGGCCTAAATAGTAGTGGTACCCATATGACCCAGCAGAATGAGAATCTAAATATTTGTTGTCTGCACAATTTCGCATATAAAAAGACTCAGTTTTGGTCCATCATGGTTCAGCCAACAAACATTTTTTTTAACTTTCCTCCGTGTAGCTTAGTTCTCATGCACACTTACAAAACTCAGTCCTACAAACTGTACATGTATGGACAGACACAAGCATGTAGATTTCATAAGTATCAATAAATTCTGAGCTTATTGGTATAACTGTGTGATATGGCTGTAGTTGCAAGACAGGAACTGAATTTTCTCTGGTCATTTAGAGCAGATGACAATTTTCCATAATCCAAGTGTTGTTTCTGGCTCTTATCATCTCTTATGGAAATCCTTGTGAACTATACTGTAGGGAAAAAAACACAAAACAAACCAGAAGCCTAAAGAAAATCATGATTTTGAAGGGAGCAAATACTTCTTCCTCATTCTACTAATGAAAAATTTACATGAT
The DNA here is from genome assembly GCA_013397175.1 of Platysteira castanea. Lineage (NCBI taxonomy): Eukaryota > Metazoa > Chordata > Aves > Passeriformes > Platysteira > Platysteira castanea. Next base: position 69,937 of record VYXC01012974.1, on the reverse strand, counting down.
TTTTTTTCTTTCAAAATATATGACTTTTTTTGAGGGAGAAATTGATCTTTCAAAAAATTAGGAGTTGTATTTTGACAGCTGGGATGTGTGGATGTAGTGACTCTTCTGTGTAGTTACCTAATTTTTGTTCTGAGAATGTTACACAAAGTCAGGCACTCACTAATACAGCAAAGGACCAACAGCCAAAGCAAATTCCAGTTTTTAATATGCAATCAGTTCTGTGGCTCAAACAGGGCAGTAACTTATGCCTAGATTTGTTTTCTATGCACATTTGTCTATTTGGCTGTTCCTTCAGTCTTTGAACAAGTGCTGTTTTGTAGTCAGTGGAGAATCTGACCCAATCATTCTAATAATATTGGAAATATTTGTTGCATGGGATGCTTGGGTTTGCATCTGGGTTTTTATTAATGTGACTTGAGTGAAAGCCTCTTGTATGGTTGTGTTACTTGACTGGCAGGTGGGTGTTGGCTGGAAATGTAGGTGGGAGCCTTGTTTGGGATGGCAGGGACCACTGACCTCTGCTTGCAGCCATGGAGCCTCCATGGAGCCATGGGATGCGTTGTCACTGGGAGTGGATTGAGAAGGTAGTGACCAAACCTGTCCTTTGCTCCTGGCAGGCACCCAGGGAAGTAACAACAGTAATGACCAGGAGCAACATATCTGCTACTGGGTTTTAGGAGAGAGCTTTTGGGAACAGAGAGCCACAAGAAAAGTCTCTGAGAAGCATTTCTGCACTCAGGGAGCTCAGCCATGCATCCAGGGGCTTTGTAACAAAGTGGTAGGCACTTATCTGCGGCCACCCCTGCTGCAGCCCCCTTGTTGGAGGGCCTCAGGGCATCAGCCAAGTTCAGCCTTGATCACACAAAATACTTGTGAGTATTCCAGTGGTGTTTCCCTTCATTATTCCACTGTTAAATAAATAATCTTCCCAAATTAAAAAAAAAAAAAAAGGGAATTTTACAGAAATTTATTACTCATATTTTCCTTTTGAGTATGTATCTGTACAATTCTGTTGTACATTGAGCAGCTATTAAAACCAAAGTGACCAATAAATAATATTTCTGGCTTCTAACTGTTTAGTGGGGCTGAAAATGATTGGGATGTATTTGTTCAGTGAACAAAGGAGCCAACTATTTAATTTAGCTAAATGAATGAACACTGATAATGGAATTTTCCTCTCATCTATTAATTTTACTAAAGAGACCTCTAAAAATGATTGTAACAGTTTTGTCCCTTCCATGCCATCTAAGGGTCAGACTGTGAATGTCATACACTAAGAAACAGTTGCTAATACAAGTAATATGACTGACATTTAACCGGTGTAACCTCACTGGCGTTATTTTCATGACTACTGATGGATCAGTCAAAGATTTTAGCCTGCTGCATTATACCCTTTTTATTTCAATTTTCAGATGCTTTCACAAGTGAACAGTGTAACAGTGAGCCTCAAAACCAGAGCGTTGCTGACTACCCGTTAGTAGTTAGTCACTGCAAGAGCTATTGTGGGGCTCTAACTTATAGGAAGAACTGCTGTTCAGCCTAATTATTACAGATTATTAGATAATTTTTTTTAATTGAGTAGCCTAATTAAAGTAGGCCCCCTACTAGCATTTAGGAAGACTATGTCTATTATCTTGTGTTCTTTCTCCACTGCCCCTGTGCAGAATTGCCAAGGAGGAGGAGGAGGAGGAGGAGAAGGACTGTTAAAAGTGGTCGCTGCACTTGTATCGGTTGCCAGCTTTGAGGCATATTCTGAAAATACCATGTTTTGACAGATTTTTTTTTAAAGCATTTTGCCCCCTGGTTTGGGAGATGATGGATGTGCCATACAGATGACCTTAACACACGGCCGCACGCTAATCTTCAGAAGCGTGCTTTTGTTTGTCTGCAACAATGGCTGTCATTAAGAGAGCGGAGTTTGCCAATATGCCCCCCTGTTCCAGCTCCGGACCCTTCCTGATTGGGCACCGGGAAGCATCATGTGCCTTTGACTGAAATGACATGGAAGATGTATGGTCTGAGTGCTGTCCTCAGCACCACCGCTGTGATGCGAAGAAAACCACGCTGACCCAACCGGACCTGTGCTCAAACAATGTCACACCAAACGAAGACAACATATTGGGAAGAAAAATGCTTGTAAACTGTGTGTGCTGGAAGATGTATTGGCCAGGCGGCCATAGGGCAATCTTTGAACTATTGAAATCTTTAGAAATATTGTTTAGTTCTTGAAGAATACTTACAAACCTAATTAATCAAGCATAGATGGTTATTTTCACTCTTTACATACTGTTTCATTTTGGGACAAGAATAGGGTTGTCACATTTATTTTGCTGACCACTTCCCAGGTGCTTGCTGGCAAAACCAGGGTTTGAACATACATTTCCACAGCAGTCCTCAAATAAACAGACTTAAGAGAGCTCCTGGCCTTTTCCTAACCCTTAACATGCTTCAAAACTTCCTGAGTGTTTCCATTTTTCTGTTTGTGCATGTCTTGGGCTATGACACTTCATTTTCTTTTTGGTTTGACATCACCAGAACAGTATTTTAAACCTGACTGAAATCAATGAGTGATGAAGCAGCTAATGGCGTAATTTTAATGTCAAATCAATTGTATATGTTCCTCTCAAGAGATGTGTGGATAAGAAGTTCCATATAAGACCTATTATTACTGTTTTTTTTCTTAAAGCTTCTACTACAATCTTGTGGAAGCTCTTGGGAAATGCTCTTAACCATGAATTCCTCTTGAATTGCACATAAGCTGAGGACTTCGATCTCTGACCAAAACTCTGATTCTTTGTATCCACCAGCCCACTGATTTCTAAATTCTGCCATGTGGCCAAAGCCGCCTAGAGTACTTTAAATAAATAACATCTATTTTAAAATTATTTTTTAAAGTTATCATCATCTTCGGTAAGGCTAGAAAGTAGTTTTTACAGGCAGTAAACAATTTATGAAAATGTTAAAAACTTTTAAATCTACCTTAAGCTGAAATATACAGCAAGATACTGCCTCTTGTTATAATTAAAATTACTGAAACAGCATTTTAATAGTGTAATTTCCATTATTTAAACAAACTTAACACAAATTATTATTTTATACATATTCTAATGTAATATATAGTAGTATATTTTATTGTATTGTAATATAATGTAATAGCACATTATATCTCACCCAGCATGGAGTGATTCCTGGGGTTGTCCTGTGCCAGGAGGCGGACTTCAGTGACCCTTGTGAGTTCCTTCCAACTCAGGATACTTTATGATTCTATAATTATAATATTGTAATTTAATACCAATTACTATTCTTACATGCTTTGTAACACAATATTCACATGAATATGTTCAGGTGGTCTGCTCTCTTCTAAAAGAAAAGATATTTTAAATCTGATCTTTGCCTTGACTTTAATGAAGTCAGGGTTAAAAGCATGTGTTTGAACTGCCTTCAGAGACAATACTTTCCTAATTAAGAGATTACTTACTACAGGACTGGAAATCCTTAAGCATATTCTTCACTGTATTTGAAGGCAATGCAGTGAGATATGCCCAGAAAATATGGAACTGTTGAATGCACTCAGGAACTGTCCTGCAGTTCTAAGTACACATAGTGGTTAATATAAATTGCATGTTTGCTATGCCCTTTTTTGAAAACACTGTTTGTAGCCTACCCCCCTAGTAATATAATGTATGTATGTTTTACATAATAAACTATCCATACAAAAGCATGTCCCTCCCAGTCAGGCTTGAGGTGGTGTGGGAAAATATTCAGCCGTTGCTTGTCAAGGTCTAGTGCACAGGAAACAGGAGTGTTCACTGCTAGAAATCTTCACATTTTCAGAAATGGGTTGAAGTAAGCCACACAAACCCCATTTTGATCAGGCTTTAAACACTTAACTCATCCAAAATTAAAAGCAAATAGAAAAGAGACAGATTGGGTAAGGAGTTAAACTGTTGGCAGTAAATGGTCTAAATGAGGAGAAGGCAAATTAAATGAAGAACATACGTAATCTATGATTCTGTCTGGATCTTCAGGGTTTCTGCATACAATCTGATTATTAAGTAAGGGTAGCTGTGTGCATATATGTACTTATCTTAAACATTCTGAGCTGCAGGATTGAAGCAGGCAGCATTTCTGCCTCCCAGCACTCAGAAATCACCTCTTGGCATTTAGAAATTTGGAATATTTTATCTATAAATACTGGAAAGACAGTGTATTCGTGCAAAAGGAAAGATAAATACTAACTTTAGATTGGTGGTTGTAGCTGTGCTGTACAGTGTTTGGGTTTTTTTCTCTGTCTGTTTCAGTCTGTTTTAGAGCAGGTGACAAACGAGTTGTGATGTTGTGGCATTTCCAAGTCACCCCCACCCAGGGGGGCTTCCCTACCAGGCTGAGGACAAGGAAGGACCCAAATCTCCTTATACCCCGTGGGCCAGCATGGGCACTGGATGAAAATGTTGCTGTGCTCGGTGCAACAGCAAAGCTTCAGGAGGCTGTGGCTTGGTGAGAGCTGAGGTGAGCTGCTCCCGGGGCTGTGGCAGGGCATGGCCCAGGTTAATGAACTGTGAGAGAGCATCTGCTGGGCCAGGGACGTGTTGGTTCTGAGTTAGCTCCCTCCTCCTTCCCTCAATGGACTCATTGGCTCTTTCAATCTCATCTTCAGCAGCACCAAACCAAGCCTGTTTGAGATTTCTTTACATCAGCTAATATTCTGTAGCATATTTCAGAAACCAGAAACCTCATTCACCACATTTTAAATGCAAATGAAAAACCTATCTTTAGAGTGCATTTTCCAAAGCTCGGAGCTCCTCTCCCTTTCCTCCAACATCAAACTAAATACTGATTACACTGGAAAATGACAATTTCTATCATAAGGAAGTTTATATTGAAGTTAATGCAAAAGAAGAGGAAATAAGCTGTAACCCTCAACAGTTTAACTGCGAAACATTACTCTGGCTGTTCAATGTCATAAGATGTTCAGGTCCCAGTAATCTTATGAGTCAAATGAGGTTTTGGTCACTGTCTCAGTGTATCCACCTTCAGGTGAGGATGGAGATGACTTTGCGGCCCCACTACGGTAAGGAGATGGTCTTCCTTTGTGTCAGGTGGTCTACAGGCACCATTTCATGGGCCTCCACCACTCACAAACCTTCTGTCCGCACCAGTTGTACAGGCTTTATGTATTTCTGTATTCCAAAAGTGAGAATAATAAGTCTAAGTCTTTGTTTCTTTGTGTGTGTCTATATGTCATAGTTTCTGAGCTAAATCCTCAGTTCTGTTTATTTTCCCATAAATTTGCTAAGCTTTTTCCATGTTTGCCAGTGTCCTCTCAGCCATGGGTGAGGAAGGGGGAAGGAGCAACATCCAAACTTGCCAACCTGAGCATCATACAGTCTGTGTGTCTGGGTGGCCGAGGGTGGTGGCACTGCTGGCAGCCCCAGAAACCCCAGTTTCCATGGCACTGAAGACATTCTCCAGCCTTTTTCATATTCCACAAAAAAAAATGCTCGGGGCAAACACCTTCTTTTGCAGAAATTTGGCATGACCGTCTCCTTCGCGGCTTGCCTGTTCTTCCACCCATCTTCCCACAAAGAGGTTAATAAATGTTTACTTTTTTTCTTGTTTCCATATGGTTTGTTCACAGGCTTTTGCTTGTGTGTGTATGAATGCTCACTTGCATTGACTGCTGTGAGGGAATTGTTCTACTCATGCTGGCCATCTTCAAATCAATGCCTGCACATAACAACAGAAAGTGCCTCAGATGTAGTAGTTTCCACAGGACTATTGTTAGGCCTTTGTTAAGCATTTTTGAACCTAATAAATAATGTCAAAAGTCTCTATCCTAGCCAAAAATGTTCCCTTTGAAACAGTTCTAATAGTATTTTTGTTCTGCAATGTCTCCCAGTGTTGTGAAGAATTTGTGCCTCACAATAGGAATCTGGTATATCGCGTGCCGCTTTGCTTTTTTTTTTTTTAATTTATTTTAAGATGTGAGCCCTTCTTTCCTGGGCAGGCATTCCTAATTCTTTACATAAATGTTGCTTTTTCTTGAGTAACTGCACCACTTGGAACTTTAGTGCTGTAAATGCTACTAAATTTCACGAACTACAGGAAGAACAAATCTTAATAATGATGGAATGAAGGGGAGGCAAGCAAATCATTGAACATAATTATAGGCTATTTCAGTGAACCTCCTTTGTGTTTTGTTGCATAACTCATAATTAAATTATGTCTAAAGTAAGGTTTCAACAATTGATTTATGCACTGAAAGCAGTGATAACAATGGTCAAAGATGATCACAGTAGTCCCCTCTGGCCATAATATCTATTAATCTAGACGATAATGACTATTTATTCTGGAAAAAAAACTCTAATTGGAGACTGTCTGTGATTCATTATGCCTTATATAGCACATATTAACAATACGTTTCATCCGTCCTTAATGTGAAGTATAATTTGTGGATAATATTCCCATTTCAGTGGTGCAGTAGTGTGTAGCAAATCAAGCTAGGAGAAACATATTTGCTAGACATAGTTTATTTCTGTGCATTTTACTTTGCTTATTTTAATTGGGCTCTGGGGAAAAATGTCAAAGCCCACATTTCTCTGCATTCATTTTCTTTGTGGCACCAAAGCTGTTGGATGCTATCTGTATTAAAACAACTACTTATACTGTGGGGTTTTACTTAGTTATCTCATTTCAGCTTAGAGATAAAAGAGACATTTTAGCTTGTTTTTTCACTATGGCAGGAATAAATATTAGATCTGCAGTTGGAACTGCTTCTTTGTGGTGTTACATGGAGGGCCTAAATCAAAGTTTACTGCTACAATCATAATAGAGAATGAAACTCACTTGGGGCTTGATAAATCAAGCTTCTAATGCTCCCAGTGGCAGTTCAGTGGACTTAGATCTGTGTTCATTTCTTTACAGCTGACATTAACAGCACAGCTACCTTGGACTTCGACAGGGCAGACTGTGGCCTGTTTAGGAGCATCTTTGGCAGAGTCCATTGGGAGGCAGTCCTGAAGAGCAAAGGAGTCCAGGAAGAACGGACATTCTCCCAGAAGGAGAACTTAAAGGTATAGGAGTAGTCCGTCCCCACATGCTGGAAGACAAGCAGGTGAGGAAGAAGATACAGTGACAAAGGATGGGGAAAATAGAGGTACTTAGTGCTTTCTTTGCCTCAGTCTTTAATAGTAAGATGAGTTGTTCTCTAGATACCAAGCCCCCTGAACTAAAAGACAGGAGACAGTGAGCGGAATGAAACCCCCATAACCCATCACCAGTTGGGCAAAGGAGGTGGTTGTCCTGCTCTGCTTGCATTGGTGTGGTCCTGCCTTGAGCAGTTTTGGGCACCACAATATAAAAAAGACATTAAGCTATTAGACAGTGTCCAAAGGGGGGCCATGAGGATGGTGAAGAGTCTGGAGGGGAGGCTGTGTGAGGGGTGGTTGAGGACACTTGTTCTGTTCAGCCTGGAGAAGAGAAGGCTTCCTCGTGAGGGGAAGAGGAGGCCTAGGTACCAGTTTTTTCACTCTTGTGACCAGTGACAGGACTCAAGGAAACAGCCTGAAGTTGTGTAAGGGAGGTTTAGGTTGGATATCAGGAGAAGTTTCTTCACCCAGAGGGTGGTTGGGCACTGGAACAGGCTCCCCAGGGCTTTGGTCACAGCACCAAGCTTGATAGAGTTCAAGAAGCATTTGGACAACACTCAGCCACACGGTGTGACTCTTGGGGTGTCCTGTGCAGGGTCGGGAGTTGGACTTGATGATTGTGGCTCCCTTCCAATTCAGCATAGTCTATGATTCTAGGAAGGGGAGAATGGTCAGTGACCTGCTAAACCCCTTAGACACATACAACCCTGTAGGGCCAGATTGAATCCACCCTAGAGTATTACTCACAGAAGAGATCTCCAAGTCACTTTCCATCATTTACCAGCACTCCTGACTAACTGGGGAGGTCCCAGGCGACCGGAGGTTAGCTGATGTGATGCCAATCTACAAAAAAAGCTCGAAGGAAGATCTGGGGAACTACAGGCCTGTCAGCCTGAGCTCAGTGCCAGGGAATGTCCTGGAGCACATCATTTTGAGTGCCACTAAACAGCATGTACAGGACAACCAGAGGGTCAGGCCAGCTAGCACGGGTTTGTGAAAGGCAGGTCCTGCTTCACCAACCTCCTCTCCTTCTACGACAGGTGACCTGCTTAGTGGATAGGGAAAGGCTGTGGATGTTATCGGCCTGGACTTTAGTCTACTTTGACAGTGTTCCCCATAGCATTTTCTTGAAGAAACTGGATGCTCATGGCTTGGATGGGTGCGCTGTTTAATGTGTAGAAGACTGTCTGTAGGGCCAGACCCAGAGAGAGGTGGTGACCAGAGTTACATCCAGCTGGTGGCTGGTGAGTAGTAGTGTTCCCGAGGGCTCAGGACTAGGGCCAGTTCTGTTTAATGTCTTTATCAACGATCTGGATAAGGGGATCAAATGTACCCTTAGTCAGTTTGCAGGTGACACCGTGCTGGGTGGGAGTGTTGATCTGCTGTGTCTCTGCCTTTCCCACACAGAAGCAGGAGCTGTGGCCTGCTGAGGTCTCTGCTCTCAAGAGGAAGAAGACATTTAACCACAATTCACCTGGAGGCACAGAGGATGGGTGAGTATGAGCTTGCGCTAATGTAGTCAGCTTCAGAAATGTGCTATAAAATGGGTCCCAGTAAGCATTTGGGCAGTTAGCCCATGCTGAAGCTGTGCTTCATTGGTACTTGAGGTGCCTATGCTGACTCGAACACGGGGGTCTCTGTGCACAGTCATTAACCCCCAAGGTGCCTTAAGCCTCTGCTGCCTCCTTGCTAAGTTACATGGCTAATAGCTCTTCTTTTGGGAGTTCACATTTATTTACTGTCATTGTGAATGCATCGTTTGCCAGAAGAGCCCCAAGGAGGTGCTGCTGATGCTCCCGGGGCTCCAGTGGTGTGGGGCTGGCTGGCTGGTCCTGAGCTGGCCAGGCAGGTGGCCAGAGCTCTCCTCTGGCAGCAGAACAGGAGCTATGTGAAACTCAGCCAGGAGCTTGGCTGGTGTTCTGCATCTGCTCTTGGCTGGGTGCTTTTCGTGCCCCTGCTGCCGCGGCTCGGCTGGCAGGACTTCCTTGTGTGCACCTGGCCCTGCTGCCTTTTGGACCTAGCTTTGGGGGGAATTGTTTGGAAATACAAGGAGCAGCCTGTGTGTGATTTGTTGTTCTCTTTGGTAGACAGAAACAAAAAAATCCTAAAAAGTCCTGAAATATTAATTTATCAAATTTATGGTGACACATGAAAGGAAAACAAAATTGTAGTTGTTCTTCTAGTGACAGAATCGAATTGCATTGTGCCAATCAGGTACACACTCCTAAGATCAGATGAAACAGGCTTTTTTAGTGAGGAAATCCCTGATATCTTATGAAAACACTGAAAAAACTATCCAAAGGGGATTTTTTTTTCTATTTGTCATCTTCAGAAGTGTATCCAAAGTTCTCTAGTTGGCTAAGTGATTCATTGCAATTACATTATCAAATGGACTTACCACTTTTGCTCTTTAGCTATTAATTAAAAGACCTTGGATTTTGAATACATTTGCTACCTGCAAATATTTTGTTTCAGAAAACTTACACCTGTGATTTTTATGAACTGTTCCTTCTGATCCACAGCTAGTCATTATTCATAGATTATAATTGTTTTTCTAAAGTCACACATGATTTTCTCCTTCCTCCAGTGTAAGGGTTGGTCTTTCTATAACGAAGGGTGATGATCTGTGATTAAAGCTTGTTCTTAGTCACATGTTCACACATGAATACAGGAGAATGGTCAGTATTGGAGGATATGTCTGCCTTAACACAGTACAGACACATGATAAACACATAATTGTAGCCAAGAAAAAAAGACAAATTTGCTGCTTGTAAGCTGCCTTTCACAGAGACACACCAGCAGAAAAACTGATCCAGGATTTTTGTGTTATCCACAGAGTGCAATCCATCACAGGGAAATATAAATCCTAATTATCTTCTAATTATAAAAAACCATAAACTCAAACCCACGTTTGTCTTGAAAAGTCTTTGTACTTGATACTGAATTTTCAGTTTATTCAATTTATGGTGCTATTAGTGATATCTATCCACATTCATCATCACAAATTTTTTTCATTTGCACCACTTAGCCAAGCTAATATTAAAGCTGATTTTTCTTTTGCCAGGTGTTAGTGTTAGGATAAAGGATTTTGGAAAATTTCAGCAGGTATTATTTGCCAATGTCCTCCAATAGAAATAAATATAGGCAGGATGTTGTTTCTTCTCTACAGTGAGAAAAATGTGCATGATCATGATAGTAAGCAGAAAAAGGGAAAAAATTTGTGTCTGTATTTGTAGTTGGAAGCTTATACGGAATATGAGTTTAGTTTCAGTCTTAGATCATGCAAGTAGGATTTTCCCCTGTGTACTGTAGCTCTGTTAAGAGTTTAGCATTTCATTCTCCTGAGCTGTCACTGACCCTGAGCACACAGAGGTTTCACGTATCCCGAGAGGACCACTGTGTGTGTGGCATCCCCATTTCTTGATCTCAAACATTGCTTTCCTCCTCTTTTGCTTCTACTACGGCAGCCTGCTCTCATCCCCAACATCAAAACCCATCAAGGGGACAGTGGTTCCCTTATTCTCCGGGACATGGTCTTCTGTGGCTCATGAGCTGTGGAGGGGGAGATGCCACCTGAAGGAATTGCAGTGAGTGGGGAACACGGTGTTGTGGAGGATAGTGGAAGAATATGAGAGGAAATGCAGGAAGGAGGAGGAAAACCATAATAATAATAATATAATCTGAGTTGCCCCACACTGCGGGTAGGGGGAATTTTGTACTTTGACCCCTGTCAGGTACTTCTTGTGAAGCTGGTTTAGCCATATATTTCTAAATTGAACAACATGTGCAATTGATTGTGTAATGATAATTTTCAACACTGTTTTGAGTGGTCTGGTTTGAGACAGCTTTTGCTGCAAGTGTAAAAATCTTGAAAATAGTTAATTTTGATTAACTGCACTGATAACACAACTGTGACTCCCATTACATTTTAGTACTGGGTAATCACTTCCATAAGGCTATAAAAGGCTCCTGAAAAAACAGTTTTGGGATTCAGAGGCAAAGAGTGTGAAGTACCAAGGATAAGTCCACAGGGCTTTCAACTCAGCTTATACTTATAGACATGTTTGGTGGTGGCTGAACACTGAGACGTCAATATTTTTCAGTATTTAATTTTTTCTCTTGGAAGCCAATATATGAATGTGAAACATAGAAAGCAAGCAGATAAAAAACAAAGATTTCATCTTATCTCTAAAAAATGACCAGGGCTTGTTACAAGACAAGTTTCCAGTGTTATTTGAGACGAAATTCTTTGTCAAAAAGAGAGTTGAAATAGATTTTATACCAAAAAATGACTTTGCAAACTTGAAAATGTTGATCTTCGATTAGCATTTTAGGAATATCTGGCTTTACAAGGGTAAAAACATTATAGAAGTTATAGGTGATTGAAGTTGCTTTTTTAATGGGAGGGATAATAATAGTAAATAGTGTTATGTTCATTATTTTTTAGTTTTAAAGAAACGATCCTGGGGTGCATCAGGCACAGCATCACCAGCCAGTCAAGGGAGGGGATTGTCCCTCTCTGGTCTGCACTGGGGTGGCCTCACCTCGTGTCATGGGGGCAGTTTTGGGTGCCACAATACAATGGATATCTAAAGCTCTTAGAGAGTGTCCGAAGTGGGGCCATGGAGATGGTGAAGTGTCTAGAGGGGAAACCATGTGAAGAGTGGCTGAGGTCCTTTGGTCTGTTCAGCCCGGTGAAGAGGAGACAGAGGGGAGACCTCATTGCAGTCTGCAGCTTCCTCATAAAGTGAAGAGGAGGGGCAGACACTGATCTCTTCTCTCTGGTGACCAGCGGCAGGATCTGAGGGGACTCCATGAAGTTGTGTCAGGGGAGGTTTGGATATTAGGAAAAGATTCTTCACCCAGAGGGTGGTTGGACAGTGGAACAGGTTCTCCAGAGATGTGGGCGCAGCACCAAGCTTGGCAGAGTTCAAGGAGCACTTGGAAACCCTTGCAGGCACATGGTGTGAATTCTTGGGCATGATTCAGTACAGGGCCAGGAGCTGGACTCAGTGATCCTTGTGGGTCCCTTGGGACTCATGCTGTTCTCTGATTCTGTGATCACTGACCTACTTCAGAGGTACGAGTTTGTGAAAACAGAACTGACTCCTTGCCCACTGTGGAATTGTTGGAAGCTTTGCCACTACCTTCAGCAGAACTGAACTTTTAGGCATTTTCCCTGTCTGAAGCTGCTCATAATGGAATGTCCCTTTGCTACAAATGCAGATGCAAATGAATAGGCTTTGTGGCTAGTTCTGCTGAACGGAGACTTTTTCAGACTTGGTGCCTATATTCCTATACAATGCTGCATATAAGAGTCAAAAACAAGCCAAAATTTGATTAAAAGAGAAATTAGACTTTTAATAATAAAAATAAGGATTGGATTTGGATAAATGGCTTTAGATGAATCCTTTATTTCATGGAAGATTCACCTTAGGAATTAGATTTGTGTAAATTAAGTCTAGAAGCTTTTATAAAATGGCAACTTCTGTGTTTCATGTAAGCATGAAGAGAACATGCACACTCAAGGAGGCTTTAGTAGGTTGTATAAGTATTGATTTAGATAATCTGCATGAAACCAAAAATGTTTTCCACTTTTTTCCCTTTAAAATAGATTTTATATACAAATGAGTAAGTCCATTTCAGTACCTAAGATGTACCCATTGCACCTAGCTATACAACTCACAGTGATTCCCAAGGGCATGTTGCAAAAATTGGAAGCAGACAAATGAAAAGTTATGGGAAAATGACATCTGTCAGTTGCTGTTGTTTTCTCCTTTGTTTGTCAATTTGTATGTCTCTTGCCTTTACTGTGCTTTGGATGCATGTTGCTAAGAACTGACATATCTACTGAAATTCTGTTTTACCATTTGTACTGATAGGGGTTTTTTATCTCCATTTCACTATGACATTGCATCAGCATTTTGTGTGTGCCCCCCATACTTCCCCAGCTCAAAGATGTGGTCTTTTAGACTTTTTTGTGTGTGTGACTTTAACAATGTTCTGTTCACATTTCCTTGGATAGACCCAACAATTGCTTGTTGACCCATTTTAACCCCTTTTGAGCATCATCTTCAAAGTGTAACTGTCCTTGACAATGAAAGAGACCTTCCTATTGTCTGGTCCTTCCAGGCAATCTTTAGCATTGAGTTAAATGGCTTTCAGATGGAGGAGTTGGCTGGAAGGAAGGAGACAAAGTGGTCTGTTGTTTCTGAGTGACTTTGCTAGAGTTTCCCTTTTTTCTTTTAGAATGGTGCATTTCTATAGAAGATGACAGACGTTTTGACAGGTGCAATATGCTTTGAACTGTTGTGTCAGATAATTCTTTTGTCTTGGTTTTTCCCAGCAGAGTGGTACATCTCCTTAGGATGCTGATATGCATATTGTTTGCTTTTCATTTAGTGTGGTGAAGCCTTCCATCCTCCTTTTCTCTCTCCCTCTCTAACTTTTTTAATGGCTCTTTGCATATACGTAGCTGACCCAGATGGGAAGACGGAGTGACCATGACTTAAACCTCTCTTTCCAAACTTTTGATCATGATAACTGACACTTAAAACTCAGGAAATTATAATGGTAATAGAGAAAGAGCTGGAAAAGACACACAAAAGCACAATCTCAAATAAAATAATGTTAAAACCTCGTCTCTTACTGCAACGAACTATGCTTGGGCGAAAAATAGGGTTTCAGGGCTCTTACTTCAGAGAAGGAAACATTTAGCTTTCTCCATCTGAGCACTGGCCTAGGTGAAAACAAACTATAGACCCATCACATAATCAAAACTGGTTTGAGAGGAAAAGAACCCCAAGTTAAAGTTTTAATACTTATGTTTTGTCTTGCTTCTGGTAAGGATGTATTTCTTAATACTCTTACATTTACTGAAGAAAATACTTCTCAAGCAGGTAGATTAATTTATTTGGAGTATGTAGAGCATGTTCTATGTTTGCAGTGAATATTTTTGAAGTGTCAGCTCTGGGGATTTTTAGTCCTGCTATGAATTATTGTGTTGTAAATAGCAGCACTGGTAAACTGGTGATGCAGAGAACATACTGGGATTTGTGCATCTTTCTGCATCACTCCCTGCTTCTGCCTGCCTGCCTTCCTGCCTGTTTTTGACTTAAACAGAGTTTTTTACTATTACCTTTGATGTTTTCTTTTTATTTTCAGAGTTAACATCCCTTCTTTTGGTGGCCTGGGTATGACTCGCATTCATTGTGTCATGAATGACATCCGTGCTACTGAAAGACAATCTGACCCTGAAAAATTGAAAACAAGATCTTCTTTTGCAGTTGCTTCACATGGCACAACTCAATGGGAAAGAAAGATTTAAAGGCTGCCAATCAAACAGAGGAATGGACAACATAATTTACTGTAACAGGGAGAGGTGGCTTGGAAAGTGCTGCTTTATGAATCCTTGCAGAGCATCTGAGAACTCGGTTTAATAGCTCATGGAATACGTGTTTAAAATATTTATACCAAGTTTTTTCAAAATCAGGGACTAGCAGCTAAATCTCTGTAAACTATAGTTGGCTGACCTGGTGGCCTGATTTCTGAAAATGGCAGGAACAGATCAAACTGTATTTTTCACAGTCAGAGTGAGAGTATCTCACACTAGCATTTTAGCCTACAAGGCAATTTTAAAATGTTATGTGTTATTATAGTATATAGTGGGTAATCTTGAATCGAAGAAAAATATAATTACTTCTTCTAAACGATAACATTTATGGGAAGCTTTTGAATGGTGCTCATGATAGGCCAAACAGTGAATAGCTATATTTGTCTCTTTACTAGTAGGTGCCTCTACTAGTGCTGCAAAGAGTTCTACAGCAGTATTTAATCATTTGAGATCACAGGCCTGAAATAGATGGCTAAAACATTGTTTGAAATTCAGTCTGCTGCCATAGAAAGCTCTTGGTAATTGTTATACTTGACTGTAAAAGTGCTTCTTTGAGATCACGGAAATTTTCAATCTCTACAGTTACCTTTCCTTCAAGTAATTCCTCTTTACATTGCAACTCTTACTCTTGTAAATCAGTCATGCAAAAAAGATACAAGATCTGTTTTATTAGCTATTCTTCTTAGTTGAAAACACAGTATTTTTGCCATCTCTGTTCTCTGCTCACCTGTTACCATAGTCCCTGGTATTAATTTATTTAGTTATCAGACTGATAACTGGTTGAAACCCCTTATATCTAAACAGTAGAAAATGTATTTGCAACACCAGAACTTTCTAAACTGATTTTTGTAGTTATCTATTGTAGTTTTCTGTAGGGCAGCTAAGAACAGGTTCTCATGAAGACTGTTGGATGGTCTTAACAAGAGGCCTATTTACTGACACCAGCTCTAATTGGAGTGTGTCATGGGAACCTCTGGTCTCAGGAGATCTGACATTGTTCCAGGAAGAACCAAGCAGATCCGATGTTAAATTGCTTCAGGCTCTTTTGCAAAGTAGAAGCATTTCTGAAGCTGGGAGAATTTTGCCAAGGGACTCACAGGGGATGAATTTCTTGGGATGATGTGCATCACATTCAGTTTTATGGTTTCCCTTTCACTGTTTGAGGACATTGCATAGCTGAATAGATTGAAGGGGAACCCACGCCTTTTTCACAGGAGTCTAGTGTAAGCATGGCAGAGTCCTTGTTATGGCCATCAGTGAGATGGGTATTTATTACTTGATCAGTATCTGAAATTTCTATAGGGTTCTCATAAACAAAATGAAGGTGGTTGCTCTTTTGATCAGGTCTAGAAGGAAAATATGCAAACAGTTCTCACAGGCTGCTGATGTCTCAAAATATGTCCACTGTAACAATTCACAGGCTACACAAACTTCATGGTTGTCAAGTGTTCTGCTTGCCCTTGCCATATAGACGTCATGGTTGTCACTGGAGATAGAGCGCTGTACCTTCTCCAAACACATAGGCTCCTACTGTCAGGGTTGGTATCATGTTGCGAGCACGGGGAGATATGCAAATTGGATAACATAATGCTGCTCATATGGGAGCTGACTGTGCTAATTCCCACGTTAATCCTGTGAGCGAGTGCAATATGAACAAGACGCTCACCCAAGGCGGGCTAAGGCTAAGCCATGTGTTCCCACCACTGAGACAAGCTGTGGCTGCTCTCCAGGTAATCAACTGGACTCCCGAGTCCTCACTAAAAGGTGCCACCTGACAGCATTTTCCATTATCCTGGAAGTGTCGGAGTAATCTGTGAGGAATCTACTGATGAAAAGACATTTAACATCAACTCTGAATCCTTCCAGCAATTTGCTAGAATTTGGATCACATGGTTTGCAAGAAGGCCATGTTGGGCTGGCCTTTGTCACAGCAATCATTTCAGCTGTCTGGCAAAACAACCATAGATTGATGCAGCTTTCCCAGAGTGACAGAATGTGAGAAACAGCACTGTTTCCTTTTTTGATGTTCAGGAACCATTCCAGGTTCATGGGATGAAAAAGAAACTACTACCGAGTTAGGCAATTGATGACAGCTGTAAACTCCTTTCAGATGAAACCTATTCTATTCTATTCTATTCTATTCTATTCTATTCTATTCTATTCTATTCTATACCATTCCATTCCATTCCATTCCATTCCATTCCATTCCACTCCAGCATAATGATTATGTTTAACCATTGAGTTTTTTCATTTATGAGGGATTTCTCTCGTGTAAGAATTTAAAGGTGAATCGAAAGTGATGATGCACGGAGGCTACGCAAAGTTCCTTTGATTCCTACTGAAATATTTTATGTAGGATTTAGATGAATTCTAAAATGTTTCTGAATGACTTTGGTCTTTTTTGGGGGGCTGAATATTTTCTGTTTTGTTGTATTTCCCTTTTGGAAAATATTGATTTTAGAAAAAGAGTATGTTCCCCCAAATCATACAGATTTTATCACAATTTTTAACAAAGATTCCAAAGTGATTTTTTTTTTCAAGTTCGAATTTGTTCCACATTTTCTTACTTATCTTTATTTTGTAATTTATATTATGGTAAAAGATTTTAAAAAATGGAAATATGAAATATCACCATGAAATACTTGATGATGTCAAAACAAGGTCCATCATTGCATGGATCTCTGCAATAAAATTTTTTGATTCTACTTCCATGGGTAATATCAACATGTATTTTACGTAGGATGCATAATAGGTGCTGCCCACCACTTTTCCAGTGTGTTTTTCTCTTCAGGTTTCTCAGACTTTAATATGATATAGAGAAAACCAATACACAAACAGTTTCTGCCTTCTCTTTCCACTGAGTTTAGTTTATGTATAGATTGCTGTTTCAGGACTTTTTTGTCTTCTTGCTCGACTGAGAATTGAAATCAATTGCTTGGCTCAGCTGTAACCTGCTTGTTTGAAGTCTTGAGGTCTTGAGGGTGAGCACTAGCATTAGTAGGTAAATTGAAGGAATCGAGTTTTTTATTATTTAACTGAGGTTTATATTAATAAATATCATTCATTTCAATGAATGCTAGTCTGGATCGCCTGATCTTGGAACATGACTATTGTGACCTGGTCCTGAAGGCAAAGGGACTGAAGTTCTTATTAATAGATTCCCTTGGGGCAGATTAGAGTGAAATGACATTAAATCACTGGTGTTTATATATATATGTAGGGTTTATATGGTTGCAATGGAAATTAGGTATCTGGCAGCTTTGCTTATTATTATCTACAGTAATATAGCAGTATAAAAGCATTTCAGACTTCAACTGGAATGCATTTGCTGATGTTGACTGTAGAGAAGAGGATCACAGAAGGCATTTTAGTACTACATGGCAAAAGGCATTTCAGAGGAGTATTGCAATTACTGCAAAAAAGAGGAATACACATGCAGAAAGGCACTGGAAAATCTGGATACTACATTCATTCTTTAACCCCTGGTTTGCTGTAATTTAATATTGTGGCATTTTTTTATTCTTTCTCTCTTAAGAAGTCAGAACAGAAGGGATACTTTTAAGGAATTCTCTTAACTATTCAAAAAAAATCAGCAAATCACTTTAGCCCTTCAGAAAATGTCAACATAATTAATAGCATCGTTTTCCCTTTCTGAATTGAGTTTTGAGTATTGGTTTTGCATGCAACAATGAATACATGAATGGATAGTATCAACTTTCTTGACTGGAGCACCAGAAATAGGAAAGGATACACCACAAAAGTATAATTAAGATGATTTAGGAAGAAAGCAAAATTTCCAAAGATCTTGAAGGCTATAAGAGGCAAAATATTATTGAACCTACTACCTTCAATCTACTGTTGAACATAAATGGTAGGAAGACACATCAATGGGACTTTACTTTGAAGTAAATCTAATCTTCACTTGGATAGCAATTAATATATTTGCCAGTAAATGTGCTAAGTCCAGCTATCTGGCAGGGAGGTCACTTGTGTGAACTGTGCCAATCTACAGAGGCCAAGAAGGTTTTCACTGAGCTCAGATGTATCTTCCTTTTAGTGAAGCTCTTATAAAGTCAGTCCTGAAGGCCACCCTTATATGGTCCCTGCGGTCAAGGGTAACACCTCAGTGGCTGAGGATGCAAAATAATTAATGCTATTTAGGAATACATATTTGTATTCATTCTAGATATCATGAGCCTATTGGTAAGGCTCAAAAATTGGAAATTCTGAGCCTAGGAACTCCTCCTTCCTCCAGAAGTACTGAAATGCCAACCCGTAATTAGTGTTCTCAATGACCAGTGCTTTCCTTGGTTGCTTGTATCCTCATGGCCTCCTGAAGGTGTTCGAGTATAAATGAGAAAGGATTTTGGTTCTTAACTTAGCACTAGTTCTTCTCCTGTGGTAGTGAGTTACATCTTTTGTGGTACCATCACTGTCCCCAGCAGCAGCTCACTACATTAATTTTAGGCACAGACACAATTTTCCTCAGATTTGCTACAGCCTTACTCTTTCCCTTCTCTAAATTTTATCATACTGTCTTGAGATGTAATTTGAGAGTTTTTGCTGTCTTTGATTTCCTATTATGTACACTGTGAGAGAAACTGAACTAATCATGACAGTCAAATCTGCAAAGAGGAAATTTACTTTGGTAAAATAAACCGAGACACAGACTCATGGCACATGTAACAAGTAAAACTAGGACATAATCTACAGTTGCTAATGAATCGTGTCATAGGGATGTAGAACTTGAAAAATGAACACCTAAGTGGTGAGCTATATTTCTCTGTCCCAGCACTGCTTTGGTGGTATGATGCATATTTCTGAGGAAATGCAGATGAGATTAAATAGCACACAGCTTTTCAGCCTGCATTCTGAACCTCATGCACTTTTCTGGACATATTACAGATGAGAATATAGATCCTGTGCAAGCTTTAAAAAAATAGTTTCTTAAATGGTTTTCATCTTGATAGCTTTAAGGTAGGTTTCCTATATCAAGATGAAGATTCCTGAGGATGAAATATTTGACTTATGGCCCAATTTCAAAATACAGAGATTACTGTAAGTTATTGTGGTGCAGGAAGGGGAATGACATTCATCATCTGTTGTTCAATTTAGTTTTAATTTTTCTGATGGATGAATGTTGAAAAAAATCCTTAGTTAATTTTTATGTGCCAGCATTCCAGTAAAATGCTGATGTGGGTTTCTCTAGTATCTACTGATTTGGATAAGGTTGGGGTTGGATGTCCCAAAGTGATATCTATATTTATTTTTTAATATATGCAGGGGAAAAAGAGAATCCTTGATCTGTATTTTCCATAGCTGGCAAAGCACAGATTATTTTTAAAACACCTGGTTTGAACAGGGTTTATTTTTGAACTGGCTCTATATGAGCAGGACTAGTTTTGTTCCCAAATCATGGGGGACAGGGCAGCATAGCATATTTACAGTGTGTTTAATCCCATTTTACTACCTAAAAGGGTCTCTGGTTATACATGTATGCCTGATCCTGCATCATTGCCCAGACCAAATAAACCAGGCATTTTTCCAAGGCCAAGTCTTCCAGTTACCTTTCAGAATACCCATGACCTGGCTACCTAGGAAAGAACACACCAGAACAAAAGGGTTGCTGCAACCTGCAAGGAACATCCTTGTTCCTACCAGAGTTTTGTTCCTGGGAAGCAAAATGCCAGCAGAACATCGCTGCCTCTCTCTGACTGTAACTTGCCCTTAGCTGCCTCAGAAGTCAAAGTTTTTAGGACATAGACTGTTTATATTTTCCCCACATATTCTATTGTACATACAAAGGAGAAATAAAACATGTCTTTGTTTTGCTTTTATCTGGCTTAGGAAAGTGGAAAGTCTAATGTGTCTAAGAACCCATTTTTCATGAAACATTCTCTTTATTTTTGGTCAGCGTGATGAAAAGCTTCTCACTCAATCTGCATTTTGTGTAATATTTTACTCACCTGTAGGTACCCAGTTGCAGTTTTGCTACAAGGCTTCTCTTTGTTTCTCACATAACTAATCACTAATGAAATTATTTTTAAATTTATCTCATATTAGTCCAAATTCAGTGCACTAAGGGATAAACAGTAGACAAAGAAATTTGGGACATTCTGGACCCTCTGTCACTTCTGACTATACCATTATCCACTAATTGAATGAGCCAGTTCAGCCAGGGAGTAACACTTGCCTAAGCGGGTAGGGATTTCAAAATCTAGGCTGTACTTCTTTGCAATTATTTTTCTTTATATTTTATTTGAACTTTTTAGTTTCAAGACTACTCTCCTAGCAGAAATGCAACTGGTATCATTGTTATATAGTTCCATGGCTTGTCAATCATAGGATGTTTTCCAATCCTATTATGTTTTGCTAGTAATGAGACAATGGCAATGGTTTTTTTTTAGATGTACTAGGAATTATAATGGAGAAAGAAAATGGAGCTGATCTGTTTAAAGGGGATGAGAAGTTATTTTCTTCCTAGTTTCTTATTACTCTACTGCTTAATTCCTGGCAGCATTGCATTAATGTTAAGCACTGGTCCCCAGCCCCAAGTGGCAATTTATCATCTATCTTGGCAGGCTTCCTGCTTCATCCTGCACCTGCCTCCTTGAAAGAAAACAAGACATCAGATACTTATTCAAATAATGCAGTAGCTGATCAGCAGAGTATCTACACAATGGTAAGTTATCCATGATAAAAGGACAACTTTTTCATGCATTATATGTGACATATGTGTCCTTTCTCTTAAGATTTATGACATTCATGATGGTGACTATTGTTACTCTAATCAAATCTTTTACAGCCTAGCTGCAAAGGTTCAACTTATTGTCAATAGATTTCTATATGAGTCAATCATGCAATTTCATAAATGCTTTGAAACACCTGCACTCTCCTTGGAAGTGCAGAAATAGCAGTATCATGATCTCATCTTTCAAGTCATGAAACTGCTATGTCTCAGTAATTCCCTATTGGCAAACAAAGTGGGAGACGAATCAAAACTATATGTTCATTTGCATTTGCTCCATATGATTCACACATCTGTTACATATATACATGAGTGTGTATATTTATATATGTATTTGCACATACACATATAAATGTGGGTGTGTATATATATAAACTTTCTGAAGAATGGATTATGGCCTTAAAGCACAAACAAAGAAGATATCAAAGGAAAGCTGTATCTATGAGTCGGAATGTGAAGAGAATGGCAGGAACCATTAATAAAAAGGATACATAAAATCTTATTCACAAATATGAAAGGAAAGGTCATATGTTTTACCAGGAATTTGCATTTTACAAGCCTCTCTGGAAACAAAATGCATAACTGCTAGAATGCAGGATGTCATGTTCCTGCTGGCATGGAAAGGGGGTCCTCTGCTTAAAGCATTAATTAGCCTGAGGTGTGGAAACCAGTTCTCTGTGGTGCCACTGACCCCCTGGGACTGTCTTCTGGCTTCTCTGAGCCTCACTTTCCATCTGTAAAATAGTTAAATGTAGCCCTTCCCTCTGCATTGTCTGTATGGGTAGCTATCAAAGACACACACAGGCACCAGCTAGCTCCTTGCATTTGGCCCAGAGCATTTAGAATATTAGAACAATGCAGCTGCATATGGCAACATGGTGATTGATAAAGCCAGCTTATGTTCCATTAAGGAATACTTTATTATCTGTGATTGTTAGGAATCCATATCAACAACCCACTCTGTTAGGATCTGTTACTAAAGATAATTCTTTCTTGAGAGCTCTCGATTTAATGAGAAAAACAAAGAGGGAGTAGAAACACTCAGTGAAAACGGAGCAATTAAAGGAAAGTGGTAAGAGTATGAGGATTTGTATATATACAAGTAGTGCAGATGAAGAGGTACGCTATAGAAGTACCTTGTACAGTGTAGATGTACCATGCAGAGCTGCTCAAATCATTAAAAGACAAAATGCTTCTTCGAGGTACCCATCTCAGAGAAGGAACTTGAATTTAAGAATCCCTGAGCCAAGCAAATACTGTGCAGATGGGAAATGGTCCATCTCCTTCTTTCTTCTCAGAGCTGTTGCGGTCAGATATAAAATTTTTGAATGTGGCAACAGAGAAGGACTACAATGGGGACAACAAAGTACTTTAAATTAAGCTGTTTATTTAAAGCTCATGTTGTGAAGGATTTCAGCACAGAACATCCCATATGCCTACTGAAATGCCATCTGCAAGAGCCTTTTGATCCAGAGGCTAAATCTGACCTCTGCCTCCGAAAGATTCTTCATGTAGATATTCTGATTAGGAATTTCCTTTTTCTTTTATTTCATAGCCTGGTCTGCAGCTGAGGTCCAGTTTTATTTTCTGCTCGAAAGGAAGGTTTTCTAGTTGTCTGCAAAACTAATTCTATAGCTGTCACATAAATAGGTTTCTAATTTGTTGTAGAGTGCTGAGCATTAGAAATATTTGCTACCTCTTGAATATCCGCAGATCTGGTTCTGACTTTATCCCTAGGGTTGTGAGAGGGTGCCTGTGTATTTGGCAGGCTTCTTGGAAGCGTTTTTCCTGTTGTAGTGCTTGCAGTGGTGCAAACAGCAATGCCAAAAAGCTGATGGAGGACTGTCTTGCTGTTGCAGTATGAGAGCTCTGCTGGTATGTTGAATACCAGCCTTTTTATTGCTACGCTGTTCTGTCTAGCAAATTGGTTTTATTTCTTTCAGGCTAGAATTTTGCTACATTTATATGACCTTGATGTTTGACAGAGGCCACTCTTCCCCCCAAGAGAGCAGAAAAGGAGGAGAAAACTAAAGTGTGCTGATCACAGTAACAGGGCTCTTAACTTCTGAAGCTATGCTTTAAAAAGGAGCCAGGGCCAAGCACTGTGGACTCCTGGAAGCCGGCAGACAGCACCAATACACTACTTGGACAGAACCACCAAATTTCAAAGGTCTCCTGGGTTGTAATGGTTGGGGTTTTTTATAATCTCCTGTTCTTGCCATAGGGCTGGTGCAGCTCAGTAACTATGGGCAGGTTTGGTAGCAAAGGCTTTCTGTAGCATAACATCCCCCACACATCAGAGTTCTTCGCTCCTCACAGAGTGACCTAGGACTGTGCTGCTCTTGCTCAGCGCTTTCACAGCTGGGGCTGCTCTGGGGTCTTGATTCTGGCTGTTGTTCTCAGAATCAAGGAGAGAAATCTACTGGAAATGCACATGGACTTTATTTTTTTTTCCTGTCCTACTGTATATATGGCTATTTGATTTCTCAAGTTTCCTTATGTGTTTTGATACCCTAATATTCCTAATGAGTCCTCGTGTGCAACTTCTTAGTAAATACCAACCTTAATGCTTGTGACTTAGAAGCTTTGTTCAGTAGCCACAAAGGCAGAATAAATGCATGAGGCTTTGTGTATCTGGTTGCTTGGCCAAGTTGTCTTACTTAGCAAATGCAAAGATATTAAATTTCTATTCAGATGATTAAAAAAGAGCTTCTTCATGTTTTACCGCATGACTTGCTCTGTTTACGGTGCATTAGGTGTTTACTATAGTGATAGAAAAATGGCACCTTCCTCATCTCCCTCTCTTCTCCTTTGTAACAGATGTTTCCTCAGAAGGACTTGCTGATAACCTGTATCGCCAAGAGCATCTAATAATATTTCATTAAAAAAAAAAAGTGATGTGTATGCTCACTTTTATTTTGTAAAGTTTTGATTTCTAAAGGTAACAGCTAGTGTCAGGTTTCTCAAACTCCTTCTTCTATTTCTTGTTTTCAATTGAAACAGTGTGCTGTGTCAGCAAAACCCACAGCTCTCTGCCACATTCTCTTTTGTCTGGCAGTCGTTTGACCCATGAAACTGGCAGCTGCTCTTAAAGGACCCTGCAAATTAACTGTATTAAAGATACAAAACGTGGAGGGGTCCTTTTTCACAATGACGGGAAGCTTTCTTAACTACATTTAATTTATGAGTAAACCTTTACTGCCATAATTAAAAAGAGGAATGAAACAAGAGAGTGTGTTACATGCAACAGGATTGCTAACACCAAAAAGATGGGATGAGATGGGATCAGAACAACCCATGGAGGGGTTATAGGCTCAGGTCTTCTAACAGTTATCCTGACACCTGAGCTGTAGTTGTGTGAACTTTTTGACTGCTAACGACATTGTTCTGTGCCTGCTGTCACTGCAGATATTTGTGTTGTGTTCGGCTCTCACATGTAATTGTCACCAAAGTGAGAGTCTCTGGGAAGAGTGTAATGATGTTGCACTCTTGTATCCCTTGGAGTACTCTTGTTTTTCAGTGAAGTTGCACACGACCTGTGGGCCTGCATGGTCTATAAGCAGATGCAATCTGTGCAATGCACTGAATCTGAAAGACTGAAATAAAACCTAACAATGAGCACTAGAAAAAAATTTTTGTTGGTGTTTTTTTCACCTCAAATTAATCCAAACTTGGAAAAAGTACCTTTCAATTATTTGGGTAATTTTAGGGCGGGAAATTTTTATTTATCTGAGGAGAAAGAAAAGACCCCATAAGATGAGTCAGGCAGGGTCTTTCTTTTGGGATGGAGTTTTTTAAGCATAAAGTGCAGCTTTTTACACTTGAGTTTCTGTGAGGAAAACTCACTCTGGTTTAAGTCAGTGCTAGCCCAATCTATGCTTCAATAATCTGTGGAAAGTAAGGTGAGACAGCATGGCCAGAGGAGAGGAAGCAACCTGAATCTCATTTTCCAGAGGAGAATAGGCAAACCCAGAGAATGAGTACCAGGGAGTCAAACTATCACTAGAAAGTTATGGCTGCCCATTCCCACTGTAAGAGCTTCCCATTGTAACAGCATCCAGTCTTTTCCTCCGCGCTTAGAGCCAGACCAGACTAACACAGATGGTGAGAAGAACTTCCTGTAGTCCAAAAGAAAAAGAGCTGCAAGGTCCTCAAAGCTTCCTAAGAACTTGACTACTGGCAATCTGTTTTACCCTGTGGATTTGCATTTTTCACTGCATTGGTGGGCAATGGCCAGAGCTTCAAAGCAGCAGCTGTGTCGTGTGTCCAGAACCGCAGCTGTGTACACTCACAGTGGTAAATGCACTTAAGGTAAGTGTCCTTCCTTTAAGTAATTGCATTCTAAGTGAAAGTTTAGACAAACATTGCAGATTTTGAGTGAAAGAGGGAGAATGCAGAGAATTCATTGCTGTATTGTGAATTGCTTTTAGAAAGTGTTCCAGCCCCCTGAATTAAAGCCTAAGGACAACAAAAGCCTTGTGATGTGTTCCTTCATAACATTTAAAAATGTTAAAGATCCATAATAAATTTTTTAAAATATGTATGAGAATTACTTTGTCCCTATCCTACTTCTCCTGGGGAGGATATTCTGTTGCTTAAATTACTTTATGAGCTGGACCTATAATTTTAATAAATATTTACTGAACCACTGTTTTATCAGAAATCAGAGAACTTAAGAGGTTTAGTTCCTCAGGCTCCCAGCAACCTCTCTTTTTAGCGCATATGGAACATTCATCTTTCATCTGGATTGTATAAAGTGGTTTGTTAATTTGTTGAAGGAGATTTTTGTCAAACTTACATATTTGACTTGATTCTGTCATATGAATGATGCCAACCATAGAGCATTCAATTGGAAAATGCCTGGCAAGGGTCTCTTTCAGGAGTGGAGTTTGCAAGTATGGCATGGAATTGTGTCAGAGAAGATTTAAGTTAGACATTAAGAAAAGGTTTTCCCCTTAGACAGTGGTTGGGTGCTGGAACAGGATCCCCAGGGAAGTGATCACAGCATCAAGCCAAACAGAGTCCAACAAGTGTTTTGGACAATGCTCTCAGGCACACGGTGTGGCTTTTGGGGTATCCTGTGCAAGGCCAGGAGTTGGACTCAATGATCTGTGTGGGTCCCTTCAATTTAGGATGTTCTATGATTCTAAGTATTGGGCAAAGCCAAGATGTTCTTATAAAGAGCTTTACACTTTCAAGGGAAAGAGGAAAAATGGTGTGGCCCCCTGCTGAGATCCCAGTGAAGCTTCTCTCCCTGTAGTGTGAGCAGCACCAACCCAGGGGTAGGAGGAATGTGTGTGTCTGGGCAGATGTCAAAGGACTGCCAACTTTTGCACACTGGAAAAGGAAAATTATTGGATTTAGGGCTATGCTATCCTCCACACAAAGGTCCAAATGTAGCCCAGGAGAAAACCCTGTGAGACATTTCAGATAATGTCAACAGGCCCCATCAGCCTGGAAGGCACTGGGTGTCTGGAACAAGAAGAAACTGGGTTAAACCATAAATAGGACCAGAACTTCTAAATCAGCAGAGCTCCATGGAACATGTCAAGTGACCTGTTATCATTAAACAGGAGAGTTTGTGACTTAGTCTGTCATGTCCATATCAGGTGAGGGTCAGTGACATGAGAGCAACATGTTTCATCAGGACTCTGAAAATAACTACTGAAAATAACCACTTGCTCATTTTCAGGAAATATCTGGGAGGGTGCTGCCTTCCTATCCTGAGCAGGCTTGCAAATCAGTTTTTAAAGCTGAAGCAGTCCCTTAAAAGAGTGATTCCACTGTGTGTTGAGATATAAAAGTTCCAAATTCTGGTTTTTTAGGTTAAGGACAGTGTAGTGATGTTTTTTCTGTTTCTCACTGATGGAATTGCAGGAGGAATGTGCAATATGCAGGTTTGGTCTCATCCAGAAGCGGTGCAAATCTGCGGTTTTTCCTGTCTTCAGTGGTCTTTTATCTGGCCATTTGTGCTTTTTGGCAAATGATAAATAAATTAAATGAGTCATACAAATGAACATAATTAAAGTTTAGATTAGGTTTTGGTGCACTAATATCTGAAGTAACCATGCAAATCACAAACCAGATATTCAACTGTAATACCAACATATGAACAATTTTGAAATCTGTTTATATTTGGTGAAAGCATTTTTGATTATATTTGAATAATTTATAAGTTATGTACTTTGCCATTCTGCCCACAGTTGTCCAAGTAGAAATGCAGGTGAAGCTAATCAAATATATTGCTAACTGCAGATTATTCTTTCAGTAATTTTAAATGAGACTAGCAACTGTTAAGTGCTTTTATTTAGGAATAGAAAAAAATGCAGGAGCCCTCCAGTGGTCAAAATACACCTCTCCAGCTAAGTTATATTCCCTTTAATGCTAAATAATTCAGCTGATAAAAAGCCTTATTCTACTTAGTTTATTAATTGCAAGCTATTTTAAAGATATATGTAAATTAATAACACTTCTGCCATCCTGCAAACCAATTGTTTTTAAAATTTCCACATCAAAATCCAAAAAAACCAATCAGCACCAAAACCAAATAAATTAACCAAAAGTAGAAAAAGAGATTCCTTGAATTCTCAGTGTTGTGAGGTACATGTCCTGCCTGAGCATGAAGAGAGTCAAACATAAGCAGAACAAGCTGCAGGTTATGCTCTCTATAGGCACACATGTCCCACTGCAGTGAGGTCTCACCCATGCCTGGAGACCTCACATATTGCACAAAGCAAAAAACTACTGATAACACCACTTTTACATATTTTTGACACTGAAATGAATGACTACCCCTGGGGCAGTGTGACTGTGAGCTGGGACTTTGGTTCTCTGGAAATAAGGGCTGGTTTTAGTCAGTACTTAAGAATATGTTTTATACTTCTCCATTACTGGGGTGTTTTACAAGCTATAAAGAGAGAGTGAAAAAAAGATGCCACAGCAAATTGTGTGTATCATGGCTATAAAAAAAGACTCAGTAAAAGTTGTTTCAAACTTTAGAATGCAGTTGCAGCCAGCTTGGTTTCCAAAATCAGAGCTCCCAGAGGATTTATATCAACACCATATTAGGGTTAGTATTTCTGTTCTCACTGAAGCAGCCTGATACCTAACACACCTGTGAGATAGGTAACTGGCACAAACATTGCAGCGGATCCTGTATAAACCATCATTTTGCTTAGGATTGGTGGGAAGAAGGGAAGAGGAAACATTGCAGCTGGGTGTCTTTGCTCTCCTATTCATACATGGATGTGAGTACAAGGCATATCCCCCAGGAGTGCTAACACAGCCTCTTCTGGCACTCACTGGCACTGTGTGGGCATAAGTCCACTGCAGTTTTGAAGCCCTCCTCCTTCCTTTCTGCCTTTGAACATGGCTGCTCTGCTTGATGACCATCCCGTGGGTTGGGCACTCCTGGAGCAGAGTCCTGAAGTGCCCTCGCAGCCTGGCCCGCCTCTGCTGAGTGTTTCCACACGCACAGACCGCTGCCTCGCGGATCATTCCCAGTGTGGGCACTCA
This sequence comes from Platysteira castanea, assembly GCA_013397175.1. Classification (NCBI taxonomy): domain Eukaryota; kingdom Metazoa; phylum Chordata; class Aves; order Passeriformes; genus Platysteira; species Platysteira castanea. Next base: position 41,133 of record VYXC01012974.1, on the reverse strand, counting down.
CATGCCAGTCCACAGCCAGGACACTCAGCACTTTGTGCAGCTAAATATTCAGTTTGAGTGTCCTTACCCGTAGTGCAGTGTCTCCGTAGCACAGCCTTATATAACCACTAAGAGGTGTGATAATGGGCACAGTGTGTCTGATTTATAATTTTACACTGAAATCAGTGTAAAACGTCTTGGTTTCTACATTAAGGTGGGGCTGTCTAACATAGCTTTGAGTATTCTTCAGTACCTGGAGATAATTGCAAGATTTAGTGTGCTTCTAAAGGGAAATTTCTTCTCAATATGTTTTTATTTTCAGTCTTCTGGAATAAAATCACCAAGTATCCTCGAAATTGCTTTCTCTTCTCCTGAAATGCATTGAAATGAGTGGTTGGGAATAAAAATATCAGAATCTGGTTTGGTTAAAGGTTGCTTCTGGCTTTCCCAGTTACTGGGTAAGTAGAAAGTAGAAGCAAATATACAGGTAATTACATACCTGTTAACTGCATTCTGAATTTTGCAATTATATGGGAAAAGACAGAAACATCTGGTTTTCTGGACTGCATTTTTTTTCTCTGCAAAACAAAAAAATAATTTTCATGTGGTCCTGTAAGAGTCTGCCTGTGAGTTGTTCAAAGTATTTTAACACTGGACATATTCCCTTCGGCAAGTACTGTACTATTCCACATAATATTGAGTCATTATGAATTCAAAGTTCATTTTAATGTTAAATAGCTAATGGAAGTATGGAATTTTCCCTCTTTGAGGAGATTGAATGTGTAAAATTAGATGTTTAGATTTTGAAGAATCAGGTGTAAGAAAGTAAGTAGCTGTGACACTATGGGCAAAAAATTACATATCCTGAATTCACTGTTAAAGATATATTTAGCAAAACAAGCACTATTTGAAGGCTTGGTCTCTTGGTAATGATGCAGGACTACCCCCAAACAGAGCAGGTTTGGGACGAGGAATCACGGTATGTTGCTGCTTAAATGACGTGATGAAGCAGGGAAGCAGGGACAGTTCTGTGGCAGCATGGCTCTGAGCAGGATTAGTGAGGTGCTCACACCTCTGTGAGGATCGTCTTCTCCTCAGCCCCCATCAAACCTTTCCACTTGTGTGGAGTCTTAGGGGTTCTTTCAAAGTGATGAAGCAGTTCCTACCCCTCAAATGTAGTGAAACACAGTGAAAATTGTGTAGAGCCCTACCAGTCAAATAATTTTGCATCTCTTCAGCTGCTCTGGAACATTTATGCCTTAGTCAAGAGAATATCTTGTACGTACATTTCCTATCCCTGGTATTTCCTGCTACACCTAAACACACAGAGCTGTGTTGTTGTCCACCTGCCTGCAGCAGTGCTGAGATCACCCAGTACCATCCAGATTTGCTTCAGTCCACAGCCAGCCCCAGGCTCTAGAGTGAACTAGACCTGTGCTGCTTTGACAGGTAATACAGGAAAGGAAGCAAAGGAAAGTGGCAACCCTGTGTCTGTACCTCACACCTCTAGAATGTCACTGAAAATAACTTTTAGTAACCAAGTATCAGTGCTATTGTGAGACGCAGTCTTCAGTCTTCACCCTCTCTTGCAGAGCTGCCCAGCACTGCACTTTATTTCGTGTCATTACACTGAACTATGCTTTAAAACCCTCTGTTTAAAAGTCCTCAAATTATCTTTGTTAATTGCTTAATGTTTTCCTTTTGCTTCCTGAGGTTTTACAGTGAATTAGACCACAAAAAGAACACTTAGCTATGTAGCAGGATAATTTATTGTTGTAGGGATGGGGGGCAGAAATAACAGCACGACAGTTCCCTCTGTATGGTATCACATATTTCTGTATGTGACCCTGTTCAAATTACTCTTTTTAAAACTGACTGCTTAGCAGGGGCTGTCTAGGTAGGAAATGTGATCCTGTTTGTCACAGAGTCTGTCAATGTGTGAATGGAACTGCTAAACTGATTTACAGTGTTTTAGCACAGCTACTCCTGGACTTGTGAGGCTCAAGTTACGCAACAATTAGAATGAAGACATCAGTGGTATTTTATTTATGAAAGGTCTGTAAACGTTCTATAATTAGGCCAATCTAACCATAATAATTTATGAACTGTAGTTGGCAAAAAATAGTCTCAAAAAGTTATTTACCGTGGACAGTGACTCAGGAAAGTCTGATCTGTAAATGTTTTGCAGCTAAACCAGTGTTACTTATGTAGGTACTTGCATTAAAAACTTTTAAAATCCTCCCTATTTCTTGCATAGGACATGCTCAGAAAGCTCACATAGAGATGATGCTCTTCAGACATTTTGAAGGTGTTAGACCCAAAATAGGCTTAAAGCCTCACTTAAGATTATTAAATCAGCCCTTTTTCATTTGGTTTGCCATGGGCCAAGGGGGTGTACATGCACTTGCAGCAAACAGGCTGCTTGAGTTATCCCAGTCTTTACAGATAATGTCTTTATACCTTCTTCCTGATTCCTTGGGAAGCTTTGCCTGTCTGAAGACCAAACAGTCAACTGCAACCTGAACATGAGCTCTTTTTAAATGCCCCAGCAGTAGAAAAAGATATAGATGACAATTTTTTCCCCTGAGATTCATTGCGAGTTCTCACATTCAAAAGTACAGCATTTTCAGTTCCCTGCATTTTTACCCTCATAAAGTGACTTGAAGGTACAGCTTATTTTGCAGATGATGGTACTTGCTGCTCTTTATCAATGTGTTATTTAATATTTCTTTAGACTTTTCAGAGTCATCAAATAATCATAGGCATCTGTCCTCAATATCTTGTACTGTGGGGAGATAAAGACCCTTTCTCTCAGTCTCAAATTTTTTTAAAGTTTAAAGGATTTTTTGTTGGAGCCAAGACCCCTAAATACAATATTTTCATTGCCTCTACCAGCAGCAGGCAAAATATGCTGTGAAAGCTGCCGAACTGGGGGAAGAGAAGAAATGGAAGTGAGGTGACTGAAATGATGCAGCCTGTAAGCTGGTGTTGCAGCGTGAGACACCCTCATATGCTTGTTTCAGGTCTGAATCCAAATTTATGATGTAACTCGTGGTTTGTCTATCCAGCTATGCCCTCACAGCCAGACTGTTGTGTCCCATATCTCAGATTGGAGGGCTTTGCAGGAGGGAGAGGCAGATTGGCTCCCATGCGTGGGAATAAAACAACAGTGGGTCACATAAAAATTTATGGCAGGTGATGGCAACCTGCAGGAACAACTTCTGAAATTTCCAGAATTTCTTAGCTTTCCCGTGTGCTAAGGGAAGTTGTCCTTATTGGAACAAGCGGCAATCTGCCTTCAAATGGCTTGCACAGCCCTCAGTGCAGTGGCTGGGGAGAGGAGTGGCCCTGGAGCCACTCAGGCAACACGCACTTGGTCCTTGCTCTTGGGTCTGCCTCTCCATGATTCACTGGGCGGAGGGTGGCAAATATTTTGGGGCCTTTAACAGTCTAAGTTAAATTGCACTGTGTCCATCACTTCACTAGAGAAACTCCTGCTAACACGCCAAAACGGACACAGCATCCAGATTACAGTTCTCTTTTTGATGTGGTTTCATTTTCCTTTCTCATATATAAAAAATTAAAAATAGGCTTCTTTAAAAACCTTTTAAATATTAAAAATGGTATTAAAGAAAAAACCCAGTTATTCCACTGATCTTCAAATCTTCTGATGCTTTTATTGTCAAATATTTCTTCAGATATCTTTGATTGGAATAATACGAAAAGACCAATATGCTAAAATAAGGGCTTGGGTACTTTTGCTGATAAACTTGTTAATATTTAGAAAATGATAAAAATCTCATGATCCTTGCTCAGTCTCATTTATTGTAACACTTTTTGACAGGTTTTCAAGAGACTGAATCCACACTGGAGAACTGAAACAGTCAGTTTGCTGCACAACTGCCTAAGACTCAGGATGATACAGGTAAGCCAAGAATTTTTTTTCCTTAAGGCCTCCTTAAATTTTATATATTGTGTTTACATTCTCGTTAAAGTGCACCAGCCTGTATATCTAATAACAAGCAGTTCTGATTCCCTTGATAAACTCCTGTTTTATCCCTGGCTTCTAGACTCTTTTCTTATCTGATCTCTGCTCATGCTTGCTGTTGGGTTTTATTCATCTGATCTCTCAGTTTGTCTTTATTACACATCTCACGGGTTGCTAAATGAAGGCTGGCGTCAGATAGCACTTGCTTTTGAAGGTTTGATTGCTCGATTTGGGGACCTTAAAGCTCTTGGATGGTTTATAATCCAATGATTGGGCTTTTCTTTTCTCCAATATTGCACACATTTGTGTTCATTCTTTCTCTGGCCTTAAGTGTAGTGATATATTTACAGAGATAGTACACTTCATAAATGCTATAATGGGCAAATTTAGATCTCTTCTATAACACACTGTACATGTATTTGTGTGTATTTTCACAATTTCCAAATCACTCAAACACCTCTAAAAGTTCCCTGGGCATGAGTTTTATTTTTCTGTCAGTAAAAAGAAACATAGGAATGGCTGCTGACATACAAGCCTTCATATCACCACATTATCACCATTGGTAAAAACTCTAAAACAACTAAAGTTCTGAAATTAAAAGCAACTGAAAACCTTACTAAGCTGTCAATTATATCAGATACTGCCAACAACTTCTTGTACTAGCAATATTTTTCTGGGCAACTCCCCATAGAAAATTGAATACAAAGGGTTTTTACATGGTGATAGAAGGCAGGAGCAGTTTGGTGCAGAGGAAGGTAGTGATTTGATAATTCAGATTGGGACTGGCACTTCCTACATCAAGTAAATGTGAGAAGACAATGGCAGTAGTTGTCAGAGACACAAAGAAAGAGGGGCCAGGTCTGGTATTTCTGGTGGTGCTTGGAGAATGGGAAACAATGTCAGGTCAATGCAAAACACTACTGAGACTGGTAATGCCACTTTGAAACTGATGACAAAAACCTTGAAGTTAATGTGCAAAGGTAAGATGGGGCAACAGGGTAAAAAGCTGATCTTATTTGCTCTGGGTGTCATACAAAAACTTCCTGACCCTGGCCTTGCTAGATAGTATATATAAAGTGATGTAAATAGGTGCAATTTCAGCACCAAGGGACTTCAAATAAAATTCCTTGCCTCTTCTCTCCATTTTTGTTTTTTATGGCCTTTTACATGTAAATCAAGGCAATACGCACTCCATTGCACATAGGCTGGGCAGATGCCATGCTGGTTTAACAATTAAACCTACGTCTAGAGATGCCTAGTGATGTCTAGATGATGTCTACTTGATTTAAGAGCTGTGATCCTTGTACATCCTGTTGAAACCAGCCCAGTGTTTGATAATTCACCTCTTTTATTCTGATCCACACATTTGCATGATTGTTGAGCAACTTTATACAACTTTGCTGCTGAATACACTTCCACAACTGTCAAACTGCATAAACTGTTTCTGAATCTAGTGCAAATACTGTGCAAATAGGAGAAGAATTCAGACTCTTAGGCAAATATCTGAAGCTCAATATTTATCCTGATTGGATAATGGTTACTGTGAATCTGGGTGTAGTAATACTGAATTACTGGAATAGTACCTCTGAAAATACATGTTAACAATGCAGGTCCACGGTCACTGTCTCCTATTGTATCCCAGTTTTCTATGCTGAGACTGACAATGCAATTGTAAGCCTACGTGGGTATAGTTTTTGTTGTGATTAAACAAACTCTTGCTGGATCTTTTTGACATTCAGCTGTTGCTGAAGATGTTAAAGCAAAAGTAAATGTACTAATCATTGGTAACAAAGCAGCCTAATCCACACTGACCTACAATTTGTTTAGGATCCTTTGGAGCAACAAAGAGATTAAAGTATATAAAAAAAGAAGAGGTAAATAGTGGGTCAGAGATTAGAAGTGAAAAAGGAAAAGGCTGGCTTCCCCCAGACCACACACTGATAGTGGACTTTCGGTCACTGATTGTTAGAAAATGTTTCATGTTTCACTTTACCCCCAGAACCTTAGAAACAGAAGGTTTGATTGGCACTTGTCATGACTGATAGAGAGACGAAGATGCTTCGGTGAAAAGGAGAGGGAGGCAGCCGTGTCAAAAGCAGAAGTAGTCAAAGGATGATTCCTCCTTTCTGTGGTTTTGTCTCTTTCTAAATTATTCAAATCTGGGTGGCATCTTAGGATAACTGGCATTTTGACACAGCTTAAAGGATTGTCTCACTAACTCTATTGAACTAAGGCTGCCATCCTTTTTAGGAAAAATTATAAAGAGGCAGATCTTCTATAATCTGATATGTATACAAACCAAAGGCAGCTTGATGCAAGCATCTTAAATATTTTGGAAGAGGGGCAGCAATTTTATCCATTTTGTGACTGATTGTCTTCTACATCCATCTGCAAGAATGCTACTTATTGGTCTAAAAAAAAGCCTTTACTTGATTCTCTTTAGAATATCCATAGTTTTTTGCAATGCATCTGGTGGTTACAAATCCAAGTCAGGCCAGCTGGATCAGAATCAACAAACGTGGGGAATTTTCTCAGTCGAAAGAAGGTACCTCACCAACAGGGAATCTCCTCTATTGATGGTCATCCTGATTATGGATTTTTCTTTTAGGGGCAATTTTCTTTCTTTCTTTTCAGAAAGGGACCGTGTCCCCTCTTAGTGCTTTGTCTGAACCATGCTGGCTGGCGTAAATGGGCTCCCCAGGGTTAGGAGCTCCTCTGTCATTCTAAGCTGCCATTTTATGCTTTGGTGTCCTCTTCACTTATCCATAACCACAGCCAAATCCTGCTCACTTTATTCACGGGAATCACCCACTGAAATGAATAATTGCATAAATTTTGGATTAGAAGGATTAGATGACCAGTGGCATTCTGTGCTTAACTTCTTAAAATCATTCAGCAAAGCCCATGATTCTCACACTCTTACAACCATTGCACTTGGCTATAGTTAGAAGGAAAAATATCATCTTGGCCCTTGTATTGAAGGGTTTTTCTTTTCTCAAAGCATGCATTTGCTTTGAGCTCCTAGCAAGCCAACCAACTGCCTTCATTGATTGGCTCAATTTTTTAATTTCTCACGAAGAAAATACCTGGTTTTCCAAAAAGAACAGCTACATTGGGCTGACTCTTTGCACATATGGTGCCCACGGTGTTTCAGAGGTCCTTCATCCCCACCCAACAATGGTCTTCAAGCTGAAGGCTTCCTAGTGGACAGTTTAAAGTGCTAAATGAAACGAATTGGATAAGCACAACTTTTAATGAGATAGGGCTGAACTCTAGACAGATTTGTCTGATGCGTTTTTTTCTAGTAGCCAGTTTAGGTTCTAAGATGAACCTTCTAGACTTTTATGAACAGGACATGCACATTCATTATTCCAATAACACACACCAAAATAATTGTACGAAATTTCTGAGGAGATGGCTGAAATGAGAACATTCACAATGCTGGGAATGTGAGGTAGGCAACTTCTTTACTTGACAAGAGAAGTATGAACACTCAGCACTTTGAACAATTAACATCTTGATTTTCTTAACTGCTGACTAGGGAAGGACCAAAAGTTATGCAGCACTAGTCTCTAACAATTTTTTTTTTCCTGATTTGGAGCAATTCTGTATCTTTATGTACTATTTACCTTTTGTTAGTAGTGGTGCAAGAACCACTTAAGATTCACATGAAGAGAAGGATGGTTTTTGTTGCAGGTAGGACTTCTGAACTCTGCAGAAGGCCTTAATGAGATTTACATGGACTTTGATAGACTTGCCAACTTGGATTACAGAAACCCCCAAGGTGCAGAGCAGTGAGAGGAAGAAGAAGCACAAGTCTTTCATTGTCCTGCGTAGGGCTGGGATTGGACTCAATGATCCTGATGGGTCCCTTCCAACTCAGCATATTCTATTTTCTATGATTCATATTATTTCATAACTCAAGAAGGCTCAAGTCACTCTTACCAAGGTACTGAAAATATAACCATCTCCATCTTCCAAGATGGTGAGCTTTAATTTTAAGCTTGTATTTGATGCCCCATATCAAAGGAGAAGAGGGTATCTGCACCGTTGGAATCAAACTCCTGCCTGCACCATTTTCTATTCTGTTGCCATACTTCAGAGGTAATTGTGATTACCAAATAACCCTTAATCATCCCAAATATACTTCTGATGGTTATGTCCTCTGTAAAGTGGTATCTTTCATGATAGCAGAAGAGACAGGGGGTCTATTTTAAAAACTAAATCATACACTCAAAACCTGAGCAAGCCTTCCTTTTAAACATTTGAATCTATTCGTGTCTATAAAATAATTAGATTGTCATGTGCTATTGCCCAGAAGAAATTCAGATTCTGCACCAGTGACATGCATGAAAGTTATAATTTTTTTTACATGTGCAATTTAAGCTGCTTTGCTGTATAACCCGGACCCAAGGAGTTTTCAATTGCACTGTTTCATCTTCTTAGAACTGAAAACATTTTTGTTGATTTCACCCTGTGATTGGAAAACATGATTTGCATTCTGTATTTTGTAAGTCTTCACAGATTCTGGAATTAGGTCCCAGTTTTAAATTAGGTAGCAACAAGTAAAGCAAAATGTTGAACGATCAGAATATCCTAAATGGGAATTATTTGTCCAGGTTGCTGAAATGTGTAGCCTGAAAGAGCTGACTGTATGGTCTGTATTTTCCCCAAACTGTGAAATTAGATTCCTTTTATGGATCCATCACGGTAGTATGGAGCCATTAGATACATCATCCTACACTTGTCAGCCAGCCTTTCCTGTTCATTGGGACTGTAAAGCATATTAAGCAGACAATAATAGTACCCTTCAGGATGATTAGGTTGTCACGTTTTCCAGTTGAATACTGTACTTTGCCCCTGAATCCCACAGGCAGCAGAGGGCTTCTTTGAAACCCAGGTCCCCTGTGTTCCACTTGCATAAGGTGGTGCCAGGGATGTTTCTTTCTCCTCTGCCGCTGAGTTTTCTTCTCCAGTTCTTCCAGTGTGGTACCTATGAAAGTCAGTACAGATGCCAGGTCCTCAGACAGCCATGCTTCATCCTGCAGTGCCAGTTCCTGGAAAGAGGCTGAAGTGTGCTGGCAAGCTGCAGAATCACAACGCTGAGTGAAAAGAAAGTTGTTCAAACAACATCTAATGGACTTAATCCCCACTTCCTGCCCTTTCAGGATAACAACTGAGTTTCAAAGGCAGTGCAAACTAATATACAATTCCTAGGAACAGTTTGACAAAGTTAAAACATCCATCAGACTGAAAGTGGAGGCAAATAAAAGTCTCTCCAGAGACTAGAAAGGTGAAAGACAAATTTTTTTTGTGAGTGTTTCAATCTACCCAGCGACCTGCAGCCTGGCCATGGCCAGGCATGAAAAACACAGCCTGCCCAGAGCAGTTCCTGACCTCAGCAGCCCCATTTCCTTGCTGTGTATGCCAAGGCTTGGGCAGCTCTGGAGCTGTTTTGGTGCCTTGCAGGGAAAATTGCATCTGTGTCCTGTAGATGTTTAATTTCAGTGGGGACAAATGCATATCCAACTGTTTCCTCTGTAGAGTCAATAGGCATTTCAGAGGTCAATCTCAGGTTTATCCTCTTTATATTTAAAAATTTTTATTTTTATATCTTCCTTTTTAATTGGTTGCATCTGTACAAGAGAAAAAAAACGCCACAACTCAAACCCCACTGAGATGTGTTCCCTGTTGCTTCTCTGGACAGTCTCTCCCCGGGTGGTGTGTGGATGACAAAGTACCACTGACATCAGGCCTCTTCCTGCTGTGCCAGAAGGACCATGGCTGTGATGCAAAGTCATGAACTGTTTTAAATGGGTCAGTTTTGTACTTGCCAGTTTTATGTCATACGATGTGATTGCTATCTGAGCCACTTTGTTGTTTCCCTTGTATTGGGTCTGCTTTGCACTGTTTTTCGTGGCAATAAGTGAGCCTGAGGACATTAGTGTCCCATAACTCCACCTTGTACCTTCCTGGCTGCCTTGATAAAAATACAGCTACATAGACATGCCTGGTTTGGATCCCGTTTGTAGACCTGGGGACCTACCATAGGATGTTCTGCTGTTAGTGATCATAACAGTGCCATGTAAATCTTCTGAGGTGCCAGGAGGAATTAGAACTTTTCCACTACCACAGGGGTAGGTGTGTGTGCACAAATGAGCCGTGGGGTTTCTCGCCCCATTGTCAGCTGTGCTCATTGTGCCAGTGCTCTTCTTCTGGGCTGGGGCATCCTCCTCCTGAATCGCTGCTGACAGCTCTTAACAATGCAAGTGGTGGCTCTGCAGCCACTTTTCCCATCCACATTTGCTGTCGGCAAGATTCAGGCTGAAAATGCCAGCAAAGCAAATTATATGCTATTGTACAATCATGCTATAATCATTTCTGGAGAAAATGTGCCTTTAATAAGTGCATTGCAAGAAATTCCCTTCTCTTTTGTGTTTAGCATAATGAACCTTCAGACAGCATTTTAAAGAAAGCGTAGCAGTCAGTAAGCTCCTATTTCTGTGTTTATTTATTGAGCAATTTACTTTAAGCGGCAAGTATAATTAGCTTTTTTGGATAAACATGAAGCAAACTTGGAGTGTTTTAAAAGCATAATAGGGCACCCTGGTGTGGTGATCTCTTTTAATATTTTATTCAGAAAAGATATTCTGGGATGCCACAGGTTCTCCTGTCTGACAATGCTTAATGGCTGGTATTCCAAGATCCTTTCTCAGCCTTGTCTGCAGGCAAGGTTGCAAGCTGCCCTCAGCAGTCATTAAGAAGCCTTATCTAGCAAAGGATGTTAAGGTGTGCTGCCAGATAGTTTGGCAAAATCGGCACTTTTTAACAGTCTAATCAAAGCAAAGCAACTGGCCTTGACTCATTCAGGTCAGGAGGAGGATTAATGAGGTGGAACCCACAGCAGAGGTGCAAATACCAAGGGAGGGCTTGATGCTGGCTTTTTCAGGCGTGTGTGGATAGCACAGTGCAGTTCCAAGGCGTGGTAAGCTCGTACTCCTGGACCTCTGTGCCTGTCCCCGCAGAGTAAACCTCAGGTGTGGAGCTGGTATCTGGGATCCTGGCAGATTTCTGTCCCTGATCGGGTTGTTACAGATCATTTTTATAATGCTGACTGCAAAACTCTCTCCTTATGACTCCTGTTGCTGTTCTGAGCTTCTAGATGAGAGTCCAAATATATCTATCCTCTCACTCCTGACACTTGTCCCTCCTTCTGGTAGAGCCCAGCTCTGGAAAACCATGGTTTCTCTGTGTTCTTCTGAGCAACCTGAAGATGCACAGAAGCATCCATCCCATGGGACCTTGTGCAGCCTCTGCACTGCTGTTCCTACCCAGGGACACGTGGTGGGAGGTCAGCAGAATGAAGAAGTCATTTGTCTGTGAAACTCTGAGTTGGAAGTGTGTTTTTACAGGCTGTCTCTTCAGCCAGCAGAGACACATTACTTGTGCTACCCAAAAAAAAGCCGCCTTCTCTCTACTGACCAGAGAGGGAGCTTGATGTGTCCTAATTTAGGCTGACTGCTAACACTAGCTAGTAAGAAGTGTCTTTCTCCTTTGGTGGGCTGCAAAGAAGCTGTTACCAAGCTTTCTGAGCTGGGACCTCAGGAGCTGTTAGCTACTGCTTTCCTCTGGCAGCAGCGCTGGTTGGAGCTGTGTGCCCTCTCTGGTAGAGTGACAGCACAAACTCCTCCGTTTTGGAGGCTTGTAAAGAGACACTGGCAGTTCCTTTCACCAGAAGAATAGCAAGGGGAAGTAAGAGGGAGAAACTGTGTTTATACATCAGGCTTCTCCTCTTTCATACCTCCACAGTGAACAGTTGGATGTTGCTTATTTTTGGAACAAACAAAATTCAGTAAACACCATCTGCTTCTGACAAAATGAGCAACACTAGCTAAAACAGAAACAACAATACGCATTAAAATACCTCTGATAGAACAACAGCCCCCATAAAAATATAACAAAGGCTGAGGTTTTGTTCAGTGCCAAAAGCGTTGATAGGAAGAAATTTTTGCATTAAGTCTAAAATAGAACTGTACCTAACAGAATCCTAAAATAAAGCAGAAAAGTTACTTTTTTTTTTTTTTTTTCCTCCCCTGCATGAAGTTTAAATCAGAAATTTAGCAACTGCTTATAAGTCTGTTTCCATCAGGAGGCATTTGGGGTGCCATACAGAATTTACAACAGTTGGAGTGCATCTTCACTTCTGTGGTGTCTCAAGCCCTTTTTTTGCATTACACTGAACTGAAAGCAGTTCAATCTGACGGGCAAATTCCAAGTTGTCCTCTCAGATGCAACTTGTTCAGCTTTGTCTTTCTGGAAATTGTGAAAGTCGGTGAATGCCCTGTCCTAATCCTTGCCCTAGTGAAAAAAAAGTCACTAAATGAAGACCCTTGGAGAAGCTTCCTAACTTCATGCTGAGAGGGTGGCTTGATTCTCCTTTGCTTCTCAGAGCATGTCTTATATAATCATTACTCAGTGTCATAAAGAGACACTCTAACTATTATGTACTTATAAGAATTGCTCTGCTGAGCATGGCAAGGCTTTTCTCTGGTCCCCTCTTAAGCGGGCTGTGGAGAGGGACAATTTTTCTGTGGCATTGACTTCAATATCACATTAAGGCTATGTGGGCACTGCTTACTTCTGAGGTCATTCTCTGTGAGCATGTCATCACCTGAACTGTCATCCACATAAAAGACCCTTAATGTGCCTCAGTCTGCTCCAGGTCTCCATCCCTGCTGGACCAGTCAGGTAACAAGGTGCTCATGCAGGTTCTGATTTTGGAAGACCTTAACAAATTTGTAATGTCATCTGTAGATATTGTACCTCATCCATACAGAGAAGTCGTGGGCCTCCTTTTGGGAACAGGAGGCAACCCAGGCCATGGACTCCTGAAAATCTTGACGAGGGGGCTAACAAAAGCAGGATTCTGTTCATGGAAAACTGCACAAGCTGTGGAGCAATGTGGGTGGATGTGACCTGGCCGTGGTGTAGGTGTTTTAGCCAAGTTGAGCAACTTTAGATGGAGGAAGTTCTTGCTGAGTAGATGTGCTGAATAATGTAGTAAAGGAGAGACACCATCCTTGTAGCCCTGCCTTCCAGGCTGTCTGGGTACTGACAGGACATTTAGGTATACTGCTTGAGTCTGTTCAGCATGTTTTAGGTAAATGATTCTGATTAATCTAAACCAGCAGCAAAGCTGCTTAATAATGTATCATCCTCCTGATCAGCCGACCCTCTGTGGTCTCTAGCGACAAGTTTTTCTTCCACATTATTGAAAAAGGTGTTAAACAGGAGTGGGCCAAGGTACAGCTCAATAAATGTTAATTTGTAATGACATTTTTAGATCTGTCAGCCAGTTTTTAACCCACTGAAGAGGTAGCATGATAGTTTGGTGTTATTCTGGTGTCTTAATCAAAGTTTCATGTGATACCAAGTGAAATACACAGTAGAAGTCCTAAGTCTATTACCTATATCAACCAAACCAGTAATCTCATCCAGAAAACAAATCAAGTTAGTTTGACAAGATCTATTTTCATAAACCCATGTTGACTGGCATTAATTATATTTCCCTCCTTCCATTCTTTATTAATCAAATCCCTTATCAGCTGCTGCACTGTTTTGCCTGGGTTTGATGTCAAGCTGACAGGTCTATAATTACGTAGGTCGTGCCATTTACCCTTTTTAAACAGTGGCACAATATTAGCTTTCTTCCCAGCTCTGGCGCTTCCTCAGTGTTTGGAAAATGAGGAGAAAGAACTGATTCAGTTTCTGTTAAAACTCTCTGAAATAATTTTCCATGTTGGCTGATGTCTAACTTCTGTGTTTTCTTTTTAATACCTCTATGAGCTGCTATTGCAGTGGAAGGCGTATCATAATAATCCTCTTATTTTATTTACCTCAGTGAGCTCAATATAGCAATTTGGTGGTTTTTCCTAACTTCACCAAAGGGTTATATATTGAGCATGTCTGCTTTTTCTTTATTGCTATTATTGGCATTTGTGTTCCTTCTTCTTACAATCAGTAGAGTAAAGCCATTGTTAGGAGCTTTTGTTTCTGATGTAGTTTAAATCTACCATTATGGGAATTCACCTCAAAGCACTTTATGAGCTTCAATTGAACAGACTTCCAAAGTTAGAGTAAAATAGAATAGAGCAGAAGGATAGAATAGAATAGAATAGAATAGAATAGAATAGAATAGAATAGAATAGAATAGAAATTGTTTGGGCTGGAAAGGACCTTAAATATCATCTAGTTCCAACCCCCATGCCACGGACAGGGATGCTGCCCACCCAATAACGTTACTCGGAGTCCCTTTTGATCTGGCCTTGAACACTTCCAGGGAGGGAACATCCACAGCTTCTCTGGGCAGCCTCTTCCAATACCTCACCACCCTCCAAGCAAAGAAATTCATCTTAACATTTAACCTAAATCTCCCCTCTTTTAGTTTAAAATAATTGCCCCTTTTCCTATCACTATTTGCCCATGTAAAAAGCTGCTTACCATTTTTTTTTTATAAGCTTCATTGAAATACTGAAAGTACTGAAATTATCCACAGTTTGGCTAAGGATCTCAGCCTCATGAAGGTCAGCGAGTTTCCCAGAGTCCTTCACAGCACACCTGGACGTTGCTGCCATGCCTAACGCAGTACTGTGTGATTCACACAGAAGAGTCAGAGCAGTCAGGCCTTTGGAGGCTCAGTCCATGCTGGTTTCACTGTGCATCCTTTCCTGGGGGCAAAACAGTAGTAGTGTGGTAGTTGGTGAACTGTAATGCTTCCTAACTCACCCAAGGACTAAGTTGGTCTTTCTGTGCAGTTGCTGCAGGATACCCATTAGAAATACATTTATGACCTTCAAGGAAAAAAAAAAAGGCAAGGGCGTGCACTAATGGGGTGGAAGAAACTCAGATGTTAAAAAGGGGACAAAAGAATCTTTTCCTTGTCTTGGTGGTATGGGTGGCAGATGTGAGAAAATACGGCATAAATCTCTCCTCACATTCCTCCCGTTTTGTTGAGGATGTTTGAATATTCAGTTTTGCTGCATTTAAACATTAAAGATGTCTATTGAGAAAAGTGAGGAGAGGATAATACTTTTTAAGACAGGTTCTTGCTGTAGATTTCCATTTCATGCTAGACTGCATAGAAGAAAGCAACCTGTCTGCCTGAAAGGAGAGTGTGAGGGATGGGCAGGGTGCTGGTACCGGGAAGGGGAGGCAAGTGCTCAGTATGTAATCAGATAAAGCGAGCTGTTTGGCATTAGTGTGTTAGCTTTGTCCAAGCTCCCAGCATCTCCAAAGGGCCAAAGCGCACTCTTCATTTGTCACCCCAGCGCACCTTTTGTGTGAATAATTTCCCATTGGTATTACCCAGAGCTTGGAGTCGATAGCTGGACTAGCCTCTTTGCTTGTACTATTATTTCCAGCAAGCTTCATACATCTGCAGTAAATCCAGGAGGATTTGCAAGTGGGCTGAGGAAGTATGAGTGACAGAATGAGCTGATAAGGCCTGAGTCCCACAGAAACAAAAGGCTTCCCATTTTGTCCTGACAAGACAGGCGCTGCCATCGAATTGATTTGATTTGATTTGATCAAGTTTTTGCCAGCTGACCCCAAAAGTTCATGCAAGTGAAGAATTAAGCCCCCAAGCTTTCACATACTCACTAGTAAACCTTCATATCAGCGCCAAGGATGACAGTATCTGTTGTGAGTTAGGTTGCCTGTTTGTTTTTATAAAGCAGGATCACTGAGGCTTTTCCTGCTGACGCATTTTGATGGTAAGAAACTGAAAAGTGTCTAATGACCCACAGCTCTGAGGATAGAGCATCTTGAAAGAGACCTTAGTTACAAAGCCAGGCATCAAGCTACAGTGCTATTGAACTTTAATACACTCTGAAAGGGTAAGACCTAATGAGGTAAAATATAATAACTTTCTGTAAATCCTTATTCTTGAACTTGTGCCTAACCAGGGAAGCATGAGACAGGGGTAGCATGAATCAGAATGCCTGCATGATATTATAGAGCCAGACATTTTCAAAAGTCAGCAGAAAGTCTTTAGGAAGGTGTAGAAAGGTACAGGTCTACTTCTACTTTGGTGGAAGTGAAGACAGAGTGTGAAAGGAAAGCATGACCGGGACTTGGCAGCTGGGTTAGCAAAGGAAAAACTTGTGTTAAAAAATTAAAACTGTGCAAAAGAATGGGGTCTTGAGAGAAACACATTTCCTCATAACAGTGGTCATTGTTTGAGCTACACAATGTGGTAATGTGCAAATTTTATCAAAGGCTACAGGTGCTGTGAAATAGATTGTCCTGCCCATCTATGGGACATACGGGAGGGGTACACTCAGACCTTCTTCAGTTTCATCCCACTTTACTAAGGATCTTCTCTTACCTGTGCAATCTTCATCAAAGAGATTTGCGCTTATACATTTATTGCCCAAGGAGGCTAGTTTGATGGCATACAGCTGAATTTTTCCTCTCTAGGCCTTTCCTATTTCATGGCAGAGCTTTGGGAATGGCAGACAGGCTGTCCCGTGCTGTTACAATGGCATCCACACCCTTATTTGCAAAGACTAGGTAATATTTGTGTAACCTAGCAAGAGGTATCCAAAATATTAGGATTTCTATGTTTATGTGTATGTGTGAGAGAGAGAAGGAGGGGGGAGAAGAGTGGAGAAAATAGTTTCAGATCAAAGTCTGAATCTTAAATTTATAAGGTGTATTTCTTTTTAAGAGTGAATAAAGTGACTTATTTACAATGCCTCATGGATTCCACACCTGGGAGTTACAGGACTGCCTGTTGGGGGTGCCTGTAAAATGAAGCGCCCTTTGGACCCCCTTAACCTAGAAAAGAGGTCTCCTCTTTCATATGAAAGTGTTGCTGTGTGCCTCAATTTACTTTTACTTGTTTAACATGGCAGTACAAACTTTACAGACTCTTGAACCTCTTCTGTGCTTTTATCTGCCAGTGGTGGTGTGTTAAATCTATCTCTGCCCATAGTTCATGGCAAACATTGAAAGCCTGTAAAAGTGTTGGACAGCCCCATTTAGAAAACATTTTTGATTGAACGCATTGTCATATTTTTCTTGCAATAGGGTACATAAAAAGCATTTATTTTGGTTAAAACCATGAAATTTTAAAGTCCCTCAAATGCAGATAAGAACCCCTTGCATTTACAAAGTATTGATGGACTTTAAAAGGGGCTGATTTTTGGAAAGAGAGGTGTATACTTATGCATACACTTTTGACATTCAATTTATATTTTTACACCATATTATTCTCTCCCTGGTTTCCTATGAAATGGTTGGTTCTGAAAAGCAAGTGTGTTAGTTCAGAATTATTGCTAGCAGCCTGAAGGTTTGTGTTCCCAGCCTTGATGTTTTAATGGTCAAGTCCCAACATAAGTTAGTTTCTACTCCAGCAAAGCTTCTTCAGCTTCTTGTAAGTAGTATACTGTTTTTAGAATTTAATTGAGCCCCTGGTTATTCTTTCCCTTGTAGTTTCCTTTCTATCTGGGCAATCTATGACTGCCGAGTCAACAGCATTACTTAATTGGCTGAAGATCCTAATCCAGCTTTCCTGAAAGGAGAAGCATCCTAGACACAGTTGCCAATTATTCCATTATCTCTATTGACAGCCTGGTGTAGTTTGATGTCCTTCAAAGCTCTGACACAGATATCCCACGGGAGACCATTGTCTCCAGTTAAAGCACAGTGCTGAAGAGCAGTGGTTTTCTGTGTCTGCTACCACTGTGTTCACTGGCTTTGGAAATGTTACTTAATCTTTTGGTTTCTCTATCTGTAAAATGGGAAAAATGTATTATTCAGGGAAGGTTAAGAGGGTTAATCTTTTGATGTTCATAAAATGTTACAAGATCTTCTTTATAGTTTTAAGAACAGACAACAAATGTAATAAAAAACTAAATGGAAGTTACAGAGGTGGGTAGGAATAGAGGTTGGTACTGATTTCATGATATGGTTACCTCAGTTTTTCTCTTGTTTTGAAATGTTTTGAAATGCCAAAGCTAAAGTTTCCAGTATAGTTTGATTTCTACCCTCCTTCTTACATCATGACGTGGCCTTTCAGAATGTAATACTGGAGTATTTTCCATCATTTCCTGGCCTTTAAGTATTTGACTTTTCAATTTTAATATTCTTTTAATATGAGAAGCTTACTGCAAGTATAAGAGTTTTAATTTATAAAAGCAAAGTAAGCCACCTTCCCCTCCTCAGGAACGGGGCGTGCTGCCAAAGTTGATGTGGCCCATGAGATCTCCACAGCCACAAGATGCCCATGCAAGTGTCTCCCATGCCTGGGTGTTCCCCTGAGTGTGTCTGGAATCCTCTTGTATTTCCCTGGCCTTTTCTTTCACTACCCTTGTTCATACCTACTTGCTGGGCCCTTTTCTCTGCAAACTTAGGACTGGTTTTATGGATCATGCATTGTGCACCCTGAGAAGCATGCAGGAGTTCAGAAAGCAGATAAAAAGGCATGACTGTGTGCATGGAGTAAGTGCTACAGGTGGTGCCTGGCTTGAGAACAAAAAACCAAACACTAATTTTCCTGTTTTTTGCAGCAGTAATACAGCTTGTTTCTCTCAAGTGCCTTTTTCAGGTATGATCTTAGAAATACTGGACTAAAGAAGTGTTCTAGTACTAGTTACTTCTTTTTCTTTGAAGGGATTAAATTTTAGTTTTGCAACACTCTTTTAAATATTTTGCCAGAATTACTTCTGGTTTCAATAAAAACAATCTATTTAATTCTCAGCATTAAGCAAAAGTACATGATTCTACCTGTACCTAAGGAACAAATAGCCTTGCTACTGTGTCTATGCAAAAGTGGAATGCTTACCTGCTTTGGAGTCAAGACTTGGGGCTGTCTTGTGCAGAGCCAGGAGATGGACTCCATGGCCCTTGGGGGTCCCTTTCAACTCAGGATATTCTATGATTCTACGACTTCACATTTGGTATAGGGTGACTAACTAGTCCAGCCCGAGGGGCACACACTTATCCCATAAATCTGGTCTGTTCACGATGCTGTTTCAGTACAGACATGCTCAGATGGATTTATTTAGAATTTGGCAGCTGGTTTTTCTTAGGCTTTCCTCCTGTGTGCAAACCGAGTAGCTACAGAGTGAGGGCCTGAACATGGCTTTGGATGCAGTCGCTCTGGGCTCCCTCCCTGGTAAAGGCAGGGAGAGGAGACAGAGCTTGGTGGTGGGAGGGCAGAAGAGTGTTCCTGGCTGTAAAGTGCTGAGCAGCAGCAGGAAGAATATGACCCAAACGTGGGTCTGCCCGCGCCCAAAGGCCTTTTAGGGTGTATATTATCGGAGGTACAATGCACATGGGGCCCAGCTCCCCCTGACCTCAGTCTCCGTGACTCCTACTGGGGGCACTGCAAGCAAGCTTATATTGAAAGCTATGGAGCTGTTTTTAAACGGTTCTTTACAGCAGAGAATAATTAATTAAACAGGTGGTTCCATGAGCGGTGCTACTAATGATGGCTGCTTTCCAGGATTTCTCTCTCGTGTGGATTTCCAGGCTGTAACAAAGGTTGAGCTCATGCTGAGGTCTTTCCCTCAATGAGGGAATTAATAGGGCCTCCCTCCCTCCCTCTACTCTGCTGCCTATTTTCACGAAACTTGTAGATACTTAATTCCTGTCAACCATCTATGCCTCTGTCTCACTTGGTCAAAATTGACCAACGATTTTAAAACTTCCTGGGGACAGGGAGAATAAACAAAGAGAGAGAAACAGATGCATGGGGAACATGGCTGAAGAAAAACCTTTTCCGAAAGTCAGGATTATTGCCCAAGATTGGAATAGAAATCTGCTCTTTGTTTGCCCCTTTGGCCATACTGGAGGAAAAGAATAAGTAAGGGGAGATCAATGGTGCTGGTGAGGCTGTCCATACAGTTTTCATGTCCATCTTTTAAAAAGCTTTTCAGTCTTTTTAGGGGGACAAGAATCACCAAAAAATCTTTTAAGGAATGGTAAAAATGTCTGACAGAAATACTGACAGAGCTTCGTTTAATTTCCGCCGAGTATAATCTTTACTACAGCATGTAAGTCATTTTACAGGGGGGATATACTACATGAAGGGTTCTTTAACCTTGGAAAAACTGATTTTTTTGAGATTTAGGACAAGTTCAAGCGTCATGTAGGCCAAGCACTGGTCTTAGAAACAATGTACCATACATCCATATCGGATTCTCCATATTGTGGCAGCTTCAGATCAACACAGGAAGGTCTTCCTGAAAACTGTGCTTTGGCTAGGTACAATTGGACCAGTTATGTAGGAATATATGACATCCTTTGGCCTTTGTCATTCACCAAAGCAGAGTAGATTGTTTAAGATCCTAATCTGACCTTAAAAGTTGCTTAAATAAGAACTGAAGTTTTCTTTCCTGATCCTCCATTTTTGAGAGAGACGCAACCCTCCATCTTTCCCTTACCAAAATTGTTACAGGGCTGTTTGGTTAACCACTCAGCTGCAAGGGGACTTGCAACTTTGTGAAATACTTGGGTGAGAAGAAACGTCAAGGTTTTACTACAAGTGAGATGACAGATTTTCTTTCACGGTTTGCTGTTTTCCAGAATCACCAGAGGGCGCCAATGCAGATCGTCCCAGAAGTGATGCTTCCCAGAGGGTTGGAACTCTCCATCTCCCAAGCCCATGTCGGTGTGCAAACAAAAAAGGGCAACTTCTGAAAATTCTTGTGGTGAAACCAGGTATTAGGTCCTGGGGAAATGCTCAATACTAAGCACAGTGCAAATCTTTTCCAGAACCTATGCCATTAGTGCATTGGTTGTCTTTGACTTAAATCTTTCTTAGAGGCTGACAGTAATATAGACCTGTGCAAAACCATTTTGACAAGAAATTAGTTTTCTCATTCCTTTCAGCATCATAGTTTAGTTTGGAATTAGGAAGAATACCATGTGATAACAGCAATCTTGGAGCATCTGTTAATTTGTGCTTGAAATAGAAATCTCTGCTGCTGTTTTGACGTGGAAAGCCAAGACATTTTTGTTGTTTTTATGACACAGATTTGGTTCATCTGGAGTATATAGGATATGAAGCAATGGCATTCAGGCATCTTTATTTGTCCTTTTGTACTGTTCAGGACACAGCAATAAACAAACAATGAACATTCCCTCCCAATAGGAACCTTTCTTGCTCATGTCCCAAAACACAACCTGAAGACAAATGTACTCTTTTAAAAAGAAACAAGAGATTTATGTTGCAAGCTTGTTTAGATACCAGCCAGAATACCACATTGCCACAACACTGTGAATCACTCCTTCTCTCTTTACAGTAAAATAATTTTACTGATAATGATGATGATATTTCAGATTATTTTTCTGTCACACTTTTGGAAATGATTATCTTTATTTACCAGTTCTCATTCTAAATGAGCAGGAAATTGGAAGAGCTGAGACCCAACACTTTTCCCCCATCAGGTCCTGAATTTCCTGGCTGTTTCCCTTGATGTGAAAGTAGGGTTTCTTTCCTATGAATGTGATGATGAGGTGGTAGAAATAGCACCCTAGGGTCAGAGAGAAAGATGTTAGAAAGGAACTAATAAGTATTAGGAGTTTGAATGCAGAGGTGACATAGTTGGTACCATCCACAGAACTCATGCCTGTGTTTGTGGCATGACCAGACTTTTCCCTCCAATTTTCTCATCCCACTCCCAGCAGTTTTTCATTCTGTGTTGGGTGTGAGGAAGCAAGGCCAGCTTCATACTTTGTTTTCTTGCATGATGGGCCTGG
The DNA here is from genome assembly GCA_013397175.1 of Platysteira castanea. Lineage (NCBI taxonomy): Eukaryota > Metazoa > Chordata > Aves > Passeriformes > Platysteira > Platysteira castanea. The sequence continues at coordinate 19,400 of VYXC01012974.1, read as the reverse complement.
AAACAAGCAAAAAACCTTGAGGATACGGAATCCCATATGGTATTTTTAATGGTTTAATGTGGCCTACTTGATCTCAGTAAGAGAGAGAAATAGGAAAAAGTGTGTCTTTTCTGTCATATAGCTGCTTAATACTGAAAGAGAAAAGTTTGTTTGTATACCTGTCTCTTCTGACTGGAACAAACCAAAGGAATTTAATTTCTAGTGGTATCTTTGGGAGTATCTATGGAGGATTCTGCTCTGCAGATCTCGAGTCTGAAGAGGTTCTGTTCTTTAACATTTAAAACAAACAACAACAAGCCCTCGCCACACTCCCAGACTCCTGCCTGACCAGGATGGAGATCTCATGCTTTATACATGTTAAACATCTCCTATTCACAGCTAACTTTGACTTTGTGCCCTGGGCCAGGTGAAAAGACATTTCCAAATAAGAAAGAGAAGGGGAAAAGAAAAAAGAAAACCCACAACAAAAACCACCAAAACACAAGTAGCAAACCATAAATTGAAATTTCTGCAAGGGGAGGTGTCTGTGGCCAGTGTTGTGGTGCATATAAAAAAATACTGCTCTTTATGGCAATTTACAAAAATGCTTAAGTAAAAGTGGGGAAAAGAGTTCTTTTATGGGCTATTTTATCCTTTTTTTGTCTGCTCCTGCAGTCGACTTTTTGGCAAAATACTGCATCTTCAGCCAGGAGAAGTTGGCGAAGCACAAAAGGGCTTTTGAAGCAGTAAGTGTAAATTCAGACTTCTTTTCTTTTCCTTTCTTCCTTTTTTTTCCCCTCTCCCTCTCCTCCTGTGTCTGTGGACAGCTAAGCAGAAATAATAAGCACCATTGCTTGCAGTACACGTCCCATGAATTACGCTGACATCAAATGTAACTTTAGAATGGAGGCACGCTTTATTCTTTTCGACGCACTGTTCCCCTATCCATTCTTTATTTACATGTCGTGAGCCTAAGCGCTGCACAGCCAGTCAGAACACACACACAAGAGGGGGGAGAAAAAAGGAGGCCATTAAACAAATTAAAAGGGATGGGGATGACTAATACAGTACTCTTGGAATCTGCAATTTGATTAGTCTGAGTTTAATACACAAAAGCAGCGCCGAAGCAGGAGGGGAGTCGAAGTGCTCTTTAATAACCTTCTACAATTAAATTATGGTGATGAATTTAACTATTCTGTGCTTCTAAAGGGGTCTTATTATCTGATTGACTCTGAAAGAAAGTCAGTATTTAACCAGGGTTCTTGAGTCCAGCTATTGGAAGTCATACAGTAGTTTTATGCATTAACAACTATTTTTTTTGTTGTTGCGTGCCTCTTCCCATTTGAATTCATCTGTGATTCAGCTGTGATTTGAGAAAGACGGCTCATGGGGTTATTCCCACTGCTTTTGATGGGAGTGTATGCTGGCCCTTTTACTGTACTGCCCAGAGAGTTAAAATGAAAATTGTGTGATTGGGTTTGTCTCCTGTTCTGTATATTTGCTTGTAATTTTAAATTTTCACATATAATTTCAGAGTACTTCCCTCTGCTGGTCTTCTCCATTGTCTAACAATGCATCATTCAAATGTAGACTCTGTGTAATGCATGCTGGGATCTTTGAAACAGACTTTTGCCATTAAATGGCAGGAATATCATTCCACAGTTTATCCTGACCTGTGGTTTTCCCTCTGTCCTTCTCCTTACATGCTTTTTCATATGCTGAAGTTGAAGTAAGATGTTGCATGCACAAAATACTAGTAGAGAGCAGAATTGAATGTATTGCTTAAAATGGTATATTTCTTTTCTTTATTACTAGTAAGTATATCTCTTTTGGCTTTTTGATCTTTGACAGAGAGAGAGAAAGAAAGGGACTGAGACTTCATAATTAGCCTCATGGCAAAATCAGAGAGCTGATTTTATTCAAAGTAGAGGGATATGATGGAGGCAGAATCCAAATGTTCCAGCTTTTACTTTGATGGCCAAAATGCTGGAGCTACTTTGCAAATTTTGATCTGAATATTTGGAGAGGATCTAGGCTGAGGGGATGAAAAGAGAGAATTATGCAGAGTACTGACTATTCAGCTAGGGCCTTATTCTGATACTTATTTTCATGCTAAGATGTGTCTTTCTCTGCCAGTAGTTTCACTGAAAAAAAAAAAAAAGAGAAAGAGAAAGATACTATTTCTGGTGCTAAAGTGCTGTGCTATTTGAATGAGGGTGCTATATCCAGCACTCATTTTGTTCATGCCCTGAGTGCCCGAGCAGGGCTCGGTGCCTCTGCTGCATCCACGGCAGCTGATGGCTCTGGAATGGCCCTTGGCACGGCTGAAGGGCAGCACTGCCCCACTGCCTGCACAACACCAAGTGCGTGGCTGGGCTTTGGGGTCTTCATTCAGCCCTTGTGCAGCTGCTGGCTCTGGTGAATGAGGCCAGAGTGGAATTTAGACCTCTGCTGCTGCGCAGAGGAGGGAAGGAGCTCTCACCATCTCGCCCTGTGTTCCCCACAGTGTCCCCTGCTCCCTGGCAGGTGAGAAACGGTCCAAGGATCCAAAGGGCTGCTTGCCCTCCTTTTGTGGCGTTTTGCAGGCTGTTCCAAAAAAATGTAGGAGAGCAAAGTATAGTGGGAAACAGCTATGGGATAGCTTGCCATGGGTAGCAAAGGAACAGCTCATGCAGCTGAGGGGAGCGCAGCTTAAGCCAGCTGTGAGTGAAAAGTGCAGGCTACATCTCTGACAGCCCAGTGTTGGATGCCCTGAATGTCTTAGAGGTGGTTGAAAATTGCTCTAACTTATGTTAGCTGCCCCCAGGAAATGTAAAAGCATCTGAAGGTGGTCGCTACAGCAGAAAAGAGACAAGGTTGTATCTCTTCCTTCCTGACAGAACTGCCTGCACACCCTGCGGAGAGAACGTGGGTGCCTGTGTTGTGCTGTGCTATGCTACTGGCAGGACAATTACCTGCATTCCCTATGGCGAGGGAGCTTGTTCACCCTGAGGCTCCTCTGGCCCTGCTGGACACTGTGGGTCTCAGCACAGCGAGTCTGTGTGCTCAGGTGCTCCCTCCTTGCTCTGCTCTTTGCTCTTGAGCTGCTTAACTGTCTCGGGGCACATTTCTGAACACTGGTGGTCTCTACACCTCTGTTAATATGAATGGAACTATGGACAGCTTGTGTGCATTTAGAGGCTCTGCTCTGTATTTTTTAGGCGTGTTTTTTACTCACAATGATCTATCTGTACCTCTGTGGAGAGTCAATTAAGACCAAATAGTTTAGACCAAGGGTACGGGAGAAAAATTATATGAATGTTTTGATATTGCAGTTTATTGTTTTGTCTTAACAGTAAAATCCTTCTTCTTGCTTATTAAATCATGGCAGAAACTTCCTCGTGAGCCAATGATGACAGGCAAACGTGATGTCAGTTTTTAACAAGATGCCAGTCAGAGGTTTAAGAGAGCTGATTTTTATCAGAAGCTTTTATAGTACTTGAGTAGTAAAAAAATACATTGTGAGTAACATCCATGGCTCAAGCACGGTAAAAAGGGCAGCACACTGCATGAAACCTAGGGATGCTGGGCTGAGGAGCACTTCCTTTTAAGAAGATTGTGCTCCCAAATTAACTTGTTCCTATGCTAAGTGTAGCAGAAACAGTGCTGCTGCTAAGCAGAACAATTGCTTTTCCTTTGTAGTCTGCCTGCTGGTTTGTTCAGGCCTGCTTTGTGCTCAGCCTTGGCTGGGTCTGGGACAGTGGTTCAGTAACTGTGAAGCTCTGTGTTTAGATCCTAGCCAAATCAATGACACACAAAATCAGGGCAGGCAGTGAATCCCCAATGTGCCAGGTTTAGGAAATCAGCACTCTGCATAGATGAGCCAATATCCTGTATTTGTTTTGCTGTTTTCTGTACCCATTTCTCTTGCATCTGGATATTTAATACGTATTTCCAACCAGCAACACATCAGCCTTAAATTAAATTCCCTCTATGAATATCAAAAAACAGGCCCTTCCTTCTCTGTGCTGTTCCAGCTTGCTGCAGTCACCAAGTACAAGACCACACTCCCCCCAAGCCTCCTCCCTCTCTCCTCCCTCCCTCCCTCCCTAAAAGCAATTTTAAACTGCTTGACTGAGTGCAGTATTTGAATGAGGATTTCAGATATGGGCTCAGGCTTTCTCTTTCGCTCACTGTGAGAGAACAGTGCAGACAAAAATGTCTATTGCAGTGAGCACACTGACTGTAATTAACTTCAGTATTCACCAGGTAAAACACCAAGGAATTAATCAGGCACACCTGAAATGAGCATGGTAGCACTAATATTCAAAAAAACTAAAGTGTTTAAAGCAAGGGGGAATTTACGACGGAGATAGGTAGGGACTTCTATCTCCTTCCCCTTAGCCAGCTGTGGTGGAGTCACAGTGCCAGGAATATGCAGTGTAGAGAAGGAAGCAGGGAAACAAGGCACAAAGGTTGTAGTGAAAAGACAAGTGAGAAAAAAAAGTTTGGCTTCCTCAGGTATCTAGTCTGCTGCCAGCCCCAGGGATGTACTGAGCATTGTTGTGTTCATTGCACAAGTAAGAGCTTGGATCTGGCGCTTGCTCTCCCTTGTCACATAATCTCTCCTGTGGGCTGCACAAGCTCCGTCTAAAAGCTGTCGTTCCTGCATCCTCTGCACTGATTAGCAGGCCTTTCAAGATGCAGGCTGCTTTAGTGGTAAGAAATCTGTGTCTAATTTCCAAATGACATTTGTTTTCATGCTAACACTGTCAGCTTCTTTAGCTTGTTCCTTTTTCCGCCTGCTCACCTTGGAGATACTTAGTGAGATGGCTGTGCTCCAGCTCAGAGCTCTGGTATTGCCAGGCTGACCATAACAGCCCCTGTCAGTCTCCCTTGTGCTCCTCTTGTGGCCTTGAACCTGCTCCAGGTTGACTCTCTCCTCCTGCATCTGGGCAGAGCAAAGCCAGGAGAGCTGGGAATCTAGGGTGAGGGCAGGGCAGCGAGATGGGCAGGGCAGTGGGATGGGCAGGGCAGTGGGATGAGCAGGGCAGTGGGATGGGCAGGGCAGTAAGATGAGCAGGGCAGTGGGATGGGCAGGGCAGTGAGATGAGCAGGGCAGTTGGATGGGATGGGCAGGGCAGAGGGATGAGCAGGGCAGTGGCATGGGCAGGGCAATGGGATGGGCAGCGCAGTGGCATGGGCAGGGCAGTGGCATGGGCAGGTCAATGGGATGGGCAGGGCAGAGGGATGGGCAGGGCAGTGGGCTCCCTGGCAAGTCCCACAGTGCTGAAGAGAGGAGAGTAGGGCACATCCAGGGGCAGTCACCAGGGCCGAATGCAGCCTGATGGCTCCAGACACATCCATAGCAATGAGGCAGGTCTGAGGTCAAGCCAAGGAGTCAGACCACGGGTCAGGGTCAACAGTGTCACTCATGTGGGGTCCAAGGGCAAGTGTGGGAGCTCAAACACAGATCCTGAGCTCCTGCTTGAGGCCCCGGGGAGGCTCCACACAGTCCAATCAGCTGTGTTGGCCACTGGTGCCATGTCAGGGCTGGCCCTGCAGCTCAGACCCAGGAGCAGGGGACTGGCAGCAGAGCCTTTTAAGGTGATCAGAGAGGGCTCTCTGGCAATCTGCAAGGGGATAAGTAGACCTCCAGCCATCAGCACAAAATAAGTCTTTCCTCTGCNTTTTTTTTTAACTTTTTCTAATAGAATGACTGCTTCTCCTGCTACGTATTTGCTCACCTGAGCTTAGTCCTTCTGGCCAGGAAGAGGAATGTTTCTTTCATCCTGTGAATATTGCTGAATTCGACAAATCTGTGACTCACTATGACACAGAGATCCCTCTTCTGTTTCTCTCTATTTCATTCCATGTACTTATTTTCTCCTGTTCACTCAACCTATTGTTTTAAATATGGAATAGTTATAATTGTAGGAGTCACTTTCAATTTAGAATATTGAGTCTAGAATTGCATTTAGATTTTGATTCATGTAATTTGGGCTGTGTCTTTCAAAATCTGCACTGATGAGTGAGAGTTCTCTCTCTTGCATCATGGTGAGGACACTTTACTGCATTGTGCTTTGCGTGATGAAGGGGTTTTGGCCTTGCTGTGCAAGTGGAAGACCTTCTGAAGATCTGCAAAACAATCACAAATGGGTATAAGAAAACAAGCTTTTCCTTTCAAGAAAACAAGATTGTTCCTAAAATTTCAGTTGTTGATAGCATGGATCATTGCTGTAGAAGATTTTCATCTGGCGGGTTGGAAGTTTTAAATCCAATGGAATTCTTGAGGTGGGAACATTTGCTTTCATGTTTCTGATCATTTGAAAACTTAGGGTGAGATGATGTTGGACACTGAAATTTTTTTCAGGTAAGGTACCACTGCAGCTCTGCTGGAACCTTCTGTTTATTGAGAGCTCATGCAAGTAGTAGAAATACTTGGTTTCTTAGAAATACTTGGTTTCTTAGGGTAAATGTTTGTGCAACCTGAAAAAATTCATGTTGTTGTATATCATATAAATTATGAAAGATGTGTATTTGTATGTGTGTCTAAAAGAGAGAGAAGTTGAATACATAAAAATAAAACCAGCAATACACCAACGCTTTACCTTCCTCTGCCCCCCAGCACTACCAACCCATAACATGTTCACCAGACTTCTGGGTTAGGAAGGTCCACTTCAAGATGTTTGAATGTTAGGAGCTGATGAGCTGATCCTAGTGGTGTCCTAAATCCACCTTACTCTTTTTCCACAATCTTTTGCAGAAAAACCAGTATTTTCCAAGACAATGAAAGGCGGTTTAGTGACTGGATAGGAAGAAGGGACTGCGTTTTCTAATCACGCAGTTACATAGGTTTCCACATTGATAACTGAGCTTGCTCAAACACACTTCCAAACAACAGGATCTTTGTGGCAGAGTGTAACAAAAGCCTTAGTCCTTAATGTACTGCCAGGCCCAGGCCATCTGTGTGCTAATGACCCTGTGGTGCTGCCAGTGTCAGTAAGACCTGTGTCAGCCTGTGGTCTGAGGGCTGTTTGCACAAACCTGACTAGCTGCAGAGGGCATTTCTGTAAAGTTTGCTTCTCTTCGAAGAGTCTAAGAGGAACATCCTGGTGTTAAAGGCAAAAGTTCCCCTCTTCTGTGGGGCCCTGCCTTGTTCACCGCGTGTCTGGCAGGTACATAGAGGGCAGGCACTGTCCCATGGGGGCACTGAGTGGTGCCCCAGGCATCTCCTGGTGTAGGGTACTCCTGCTTTGCTTCCCCTAAGTTCTGCTGAATGGAAAGCTCTGGAGAAATTTGTTTCACCTTCTTAAGGGGCAAACTTATTGGAGCAGGGGGTGACCTGTGCAACAGTGGCACAGCTGTACATCAGACTGGCTGTGTAAGATGCACTTTCTGCTGTTGCTCAACTCTTACCACATAGTTAATTCATTAACAGAGGGTAGGGATATAAATGTGTAGTGAGAACCTGAGATCATTACCTGTGAGTAATTAGGACGTATTTTCCTTTCTGTTGCTGTACTTTTTATGTTGAGAGTTTGTGAAATGCACTGGTGTTCAGCCATCAAAATATTTATTGACTTGAACAGAAAGAGATACTGGCTGTGTATGCAGGTTCTCAGGGGAGTGAATGAAGGAGTACATGATGTGGTGGGGTGGGACAGCTTCTTCACTGTTGATTTTCAGTACTGAGCCAAAAGTGAAAACTGCTGCCTGGAAAGCTGGAAAGATGCTAAATGCGGACAGAGATCAATTGTCCAGTTAGGCTGCAAAAACACCCCAGGATACAAATTCTCAGTTCGTATGATGGCAGAGCAGCTATTTGCTACTTGCATATATGACTTGCTTTTTTTTTCCCCCCCCCTCATATATTACATTCTTCTGCACTCAAACTAAAATGAGCTTTAGTAGTCAGAGATACTCTTCAAAATAGGAAGTCAACTCCATGAAGTCTACTTCATGGACATCTTTAAAACTGAAAATAGTCTCTTAGCACATATAAGTAAAATTGAATGGGAGTGACTTTACTCTGGATGGGATCTTGAAAATCCTTTCCGTGTCCTGACCATCTCATTCTAATGCATGAAGGAAAGTCCCATGTTGCTGGAGATGGGTATCCCTGCTCATCCCTGCTGCAAATCACTGTTCCCCAGTGATTCTCCCCTGATGCCTTGACACGTCTGTACTCTGACATGCCTGATGCTGCTTCTTCTGTTTGTACAAAAGAAATGAAAAAACTCCTTGTTGCTAAGCTACCAACCTCTGCAAGATAAACCTTAACCAAAGGTTGCAACCTGCTGCTTAGCAAAGCTCTGGTTTTGAAACTCCATCACGCCAACAGCTCACTCTGAACGTTTCCCCTTGGAAGTATCTGTCACTGCCTGCACAAGGCTGTTCACCCCACTGGCAAGGCCACAGCTGGCTGCCTTTGGGGCTGCCTGCTGAGGGTGGGCTGCAGAACAGGCAGCATGGAGCACTGATGGTGCACAGTGGTCACCTCCCTCCCTCCTGCCTCTCTTCTTGCTGCCTTTCACTCTCCTTGGAGGGAAGGCACAAAAGGAAACTCCACTTTTCAAGACTTTTCCGTTTACATCAGGCTGAAATGTGTTTTCGAACGAACAATCACTTTCTGTGCAGACAGTGACAGCTCAATTGGTCCAAGGAGGGGGGTGGGAGGGGTGCTAAGGTTTTCTTTCACATCTTGTAGTGTTAGACCATGTCAAATGAGACAGTTGAAACAACACCCAGTTTGTTTGTCTTGCAGCCTGGTCTGGGGTGTGAAATATTAGGACAGCAGCAAAGTGTTTGCAACTCTCCACAGCTGGAGAACACCTCCCACGCAGCTTCTGCCCCTCTCTCATTCAGTGGGAACCTGAAGAGCACCTTTTCCTAGACAAAAGCTCCCCTGGGTGCCAGGTTTTTGGTCTTGAACTCTCTCTTGAGCATCTGAACAGATCAAAGGCATATTTAAAAGATTTGCTAAGCTCTCGCACTTACTTGGAATATAAGGTTGATTGAAGTAGGATGCTCAAGTTTCAGGTTATGCCTGATACTACTTTTTCACTTGATTCTTCCTTTCTATATGTCATTTCCTGAATACTATTACTTCATTTTCATCTTGATTGAACTGCAAGTATAAACCAGAACACTTGGTGAACTTGTGAGCAGGGCAGGCAATCCACAACTTTGTGGTTATAAGAAACATGGAATGCCTCCATTTTTGCTCTCTCTCCGCCTAAAACACAAACTATGCTCTTTTTGCCCAATGTCTGCATTACAACTTCAGTTTTTATGTCCTTTTCCTAGAAAAGATATTCCTGGTTTGTAACCAAGATCTACTTTAGCATGGAGTGGGTTTTGTTTGGGTTTTTAAAATTGCCGTTACTAATTATTTTTCGAGGTTCTAAGCACTGGCAGAGGCTGATAAAAGTCTCTAAGAGATCAGTCCCACCCCTATTTGAGTTCTTCTCCAGAAAAGTCTTTCTGTCTATCACTACAATGAGAGAATTGATCTCACTTCTGCTCTAACTCCTGGAGACAGTAAACAGAAGTTCAAGCACAAACTTTTAAGAGAGCTCTCAATCCTACACCCTGTCCTATGTGGGTTGAATCTAAAGAGGGAATGTTTTATAATTATCCTTTGAGGAACATGTATTTTCAGTGTGCCAGTCTGACTAAGACAGAGGAGACTGGTAAAGCTTCAAGTGTAGTAAGAGAACGTACTCTCAATATAAGCAGATTATCTCCACTGATCGCATTTACTTACCTTAATTCATGTAAACATCTAAGTGGATGTGTAAGGATTTTTGGTCCAGAGGGAGCCAACCCAGCTGGGTGTGAGGCAAAGCAGGCCCAGACACTCAGTAGCTGTGTTAGAAGGTGCACTTCCTAACGTGTCCTGTGGAGGATGACGCGTGTGGATTCAACAGCAGCACTGCCCTGACTGTGGGTGAGTTGTTCCCAGACCCATGCTGGTTGGTGTAGGCTGTGGGGCACTGAAACTTGTGGATATAGCTGTTCAGAGCTCCATCAGCTGTGGAATCTCTGCACTGTCCTCCAGTTTATGATGCAGACATGACCATCATCTCCCGTGTGACTTGGATCTTTCAAATCTAGTAAATGTGCTATAGATTATCGTAAGGACTTTTCCAGTCAAAACCTGGGTGTTCCTCATAATTAGGCAGGTAATCACTGAAGCTCCATGAGAGATAGCTGGGGTAAAAAAAAAAAAAAAGAAAAGGTAATAGTCTTATATGTGAATGACTTTGAAGTAAAAAGGGTTGGTTTGTGTACAAGAAGCTGTAAATCACATCACTTCTTGCCTGTTCAGATCTTTTCTTCTCTGTCTCTATATCCTCTCCAGAAGATCAATAAAGCCGTTTAGACTGTGCAGTACCGATAAATATCTGATGTGTCATCTCACTGAGAAAAGTCATGAGTGTTAGTATCTCTGTAGAAAGACTGTAGTGTATTTTAGCTCAGTACAATTGAAAGCCATAGCCAGATGTCAAATCCCTCCTTTCTTTCAGAATTTCTGTATATTCATAACATTTTTGATTTTTCAAAGTTCTTCTTCTCCTACTACTACTAGTGTTGTATTACGTATTGAGAAATGACTAATTGGTGAAGAAGATGGTGTGGAGCCAAAAAAAGCTAAACTACTGTGCTTTTGTGTTCAGTGAAGGGAAAGAGTAAGAGGTTTTGAGGGTTTCCCTCAACTTGAAAAATGAAAGCAGAGCTTAACTATGCATTGTAAAAGCCACACTCTGAAGCACTGGAGTTCTGCCCAGAGGTGACTGTCTAATTTTCTGAAAACTAATATTGCGAGTGTCCTTGCAGGAGGATGCTGATGAGATGGGTACTTGACTCCCTAGCGAGTTTTGATGGCCTTGAAAGAAGTTGCCCGTTTATTGACTTATAGTGTAAGTAAGGTCAACAGATCCATTCCTGGAAAAGCGTGAGAAGGATGGCAAACATTTCCAGTATTCATACCTTCATTGTTGTGATAGTTGGTTGGTCAAAACTCCCCTTAAATAAAGGAAAGCAACCTGACCAGCAGCAGCACTGGCACATGTGTGAGGTATTTTTTTATTAAACAATTATATAGATAACCTGCTAATAAGTTACACATGTTCCTTTTTCTTTGTTTTTTGGAAGTAAGAGTAGTGTTCAAGGTCTGAAAGGCCTGGAGAGAAATCAAAGTTCTGAAGGAAGGGGAAGGTCAAAGGTAAACAGTGGAAATGGGGTGTATGCCTTCATTTTTATACAAGTAATTTTGGCCAGGTAGTTGGGATAGAACAAGGAGATAACACTGAGGGTACAGTCTACTCATGCTACTCAATGTTATGTCTTTGCACAGATTCTTTTCTTTTTTCAATTGTTAGCTTCATTTTGAAAAGTGACAGAGGATTTGGGATCTGTCCCATTTTGGTCAGCCAACTTGGCATAATGTAGAGGAGTCTAAATATAGCTGTAGGAGATGTTGCTCATTAGGCAACTGAAACCACTACCCAAGATAAAAATATGTCAAATGCTCTGTGGATTTAATTTCAGATTGAGCTAGTCTCCCTGTATAGAAACTCCACTTCTGTGGTAGTTGCTTTTATTTACTTCCTACAACACAGATATTTGATTTTATCTTAATGTTTTGTGTGTGCTCAAGTATTAGCAAATTTTCCAAGTGTCATGGTAGTGCTTGAAAGTTTTTAATGTCCAGCATTAAAACATTTATTTGGCTCTTCAAATGAGGCTGGTTTGTAGCTGATGCACATCAGGGAGCTGTGCCAGCTTCCTCCAGCTGAGACTTTGGCCCTTCAGTGCTGGCCTTTTTGCAGTTCTCTTATCACTATCCTGTTTGAACCATCCAGACATACAGCACAAACTCTGTTAATGCAGAAAACCGGTACTGGGAAATACAGAAAAAGAAGTGTAAAAACCTCCGTGATTTAATCCAAACCTTACAAAGGCGTTGTTTCTTTGGGCAGTTTCTTTGAAAGGCCTACCATTTCAAACAAAACAGAAGGAAATTAGTAGGAAGTGATTATGGAGACAGGAAATCTGAAAGCCATGAAACTGTAAATAAAGTGTTATTTGTACTACTGTACTTGGTGCCCTGCTTTGCATTCCCGGCACGAAATGTTAGACAAGGCTTTAGCACTAGAGCAGGGACCAAGTTATTTGGATGTTTAAAAAAAAAAACAACAAAAGAAGTAAAAAGGGTCCAACTACATATTTCATATGATTAAATGTAGAAAGTCTTTTGGACAATTATTTGCATGGAATTCTTCTGGCCAGATTTTTATCTGAGACTTGAAGCCCCGCAGCCAGTCTCCATCTCAATTTGTTCCTCTCAGCAAAGGATGTGACTTGTTTAGACATCAAACACATATCAAGTGGCTCGATGTTAGTATTCTGAAGCATCAGCTCTGAGGCAGGCGCCAGTGCTAACATCATTACACAACTCATGTGGCACTATGATAACCCAGTTCAGCACTGCCTGCATTTGTTGTTTATTTTTATCAGACCTATAAAGCTCATCTTTTCCATCTGTGAGCATTATCTTATGTGATCCATTAATACAGCTGAGAGGGATGCATTACACTGTGCACTTGCATATCAGTTAATGAACCACCTTAACCTATAGTAACAACAATGAGTGAATGAACACAGATTTTAATTGCTTCCATTATGATGTGTTTGCTTTGGCAGTGGTTACTGTCATATGAAAAGCTAACCAGCAAAGTTATCCCCACATCTTTAGTTGTTTGTTTATGTGCATTCAGAAAATATCCCTTTCCTCTCCCTTCCTCAACTGCCATGTATTGTGTTTTCTGCTGTAGTTTCAAAATTATTAGATCAAAAGGGTAATAAAGCAAAGCACTTGAGCAGGAGAGCACATACATAATGTAGAATCCAGTGCTATCTGAGGAAATGCTCTGAAGCACATGAACTTTACAGGAGTAAAGATCATGTGTTTTCATGTTGTGAGAGGCCACTGAATCCTGTGGGCAGGAACTAGTCCCTGAAAGACAGAGGGCTGACAGAGCCCCAGACTAAAGTCTGCTTGGTGCTTCACGTTTCTGTTCAAGCGGAAACAGCTTCCTCAAACTGCCATAAGACTTTTGATTCCCAGTGGATTTTCACATCAAGAGTCTGGGGGTAAAATTTGTACCTTGATGTAGAACGGACATCCATTTGGAGGAAGCTCCAAGGAGTCTGGTGGTGAGACCTGCAGTATGCTTAGTCTGGCTCATCCCCATAAGACAGGGAGATCGAGAAGAGACCAGCAGTATGGTTATTGCTGGTAGAGTCAGCTCTGCAAGCTTTCGGAAGGGGGGCAAGGATAGGAACAGACAGAACTGGACAGAGCAGACTAGAAGTCAGCTCATGTTAGGAGAGTTTAAATGCAGCTGGGTGGCTCACCCAGCCACTATTACTGCTGCTACAATTGCAGTGGCTGCAGAGGCAGTTAAATGGATAATATGTCTCCTGAGAGCATTTTGCACCAGATGTAGTCAGTCTTTTTAAAAATGTGGACACATAGCAAGACAAATACAAGGCAGCTGAGCCCTACTTGCAAGTCATCACCATTCTGATGCCTTAAAATCAGGAAACACCTCCTTTGCAAAGGTAGGAGGAAAGGAGGAAAGGAAAAGAGTGCAATGAAAATATTACACTTACTTTCCTGTGGTATAGCAAGAGTGTGTTGTATAACACAGAGACAGAAATATTTGTGGTGGTCTTCTTTACTGATTTAGAGGATGTTCTCAAATGATCTTCAGTGTCTACTTGTCTATGGCAATGCCTAAATTACAGCTGTAACTTTTTGTGGCTTCCTTCAGCTTTTCTACCCTGAAGCATTTTTTTCCCCACCAGTCTGGTGTCCTTGTCAACTTCTTTGGAGAAGGCATTAATATTTTGGGGGGATTGTTTTGCTGGCTGTGCTAATCGGGTTTGCCTCTGCTTCCATCAGGGCTTTTTATCCAGCCTTCCCCCCTTCCCCCTGCCTCCCTCCCTTCCAAGCAAGGCAGCAATCTGTTCTTTTTAAACCCTTCATCATCTTTGCTCTCTCCATCTCAGTTTCCCCAGATTTTAGAGATTGTTGACTATTATGTAACAGATGGCCTGACAGACCTCCGACTCTTTGCGGTGATGGCTAGCTTGGCGCAGAAAATAGCAGCACTGGAGTAAGCATTCAGTAGCATAGACGCTCATGAATTTTAACTCCTCAGTGACAAAGGAATTCAAGGGGGTAAGAGCCAATCTATCAGTAGCCAAAGTAATTAGAAGACTTAGATAGCTCTCTAGTGCAGAGTATCCCTTCTCTGCTATGGGCTGTTCATAGTAGATTAGGATAGTCTATGTCCCATTGATCTCTAAACCATAACTATGCTTCAAAACAATGGGACAGCTTAATCCAGAAATTGAGACATTTGAGCAAGCATCAGTGAGGGCTGTTCTTTTGGCTTGTAATGAAATGTACTTTCCAGCATCAAGCTGGAACAATGTAGATTGAGGAAAGTTATACTTTGATTTTTGTTTCTATCGCATTCCTGGTCAGTAAGGGAAATTGCTTGCACTAAATGACCAATATTCTGTCTCTAAACATTTAATACTTTGGGAATTAGTTTTCTTTCCCTCTTTACATCTTCTGTTTTCTTTGTTCTTTGTCATTCTTGCTTCTGTATGTATATTGAAAGAGTTCTTTTAAGTGACCAGAATTTTGGCACCCTCATATAGCTTTTTGTCATTTCTAAGAAGTTTCTGAATATATCATTCCCTTTCCCAGAAGTCTAGCTGCTTGCCTTTCAGAAGTATTTCTGTGTCTGACCGGTCAATGGAAGCTTTTTCTTGTAAAGTAGGGGAAATGGGGAGAAAACACAGTTCAGAAGAGCAAAGAGCATCCTTAAAGCATATCAGTCAGATATTCAAACAGAGCAGGTTTATAGTATTTTTAAGATTAGACTAAATAAAAATAACTGGATTAAGTTACCTCAGAGGCACAAGAGCAAAAGTACTTTACAAAAGTAGAGATGAGGTCAAATGAGCCTCCATGGAACTGAAAATAAAGGTAGTCTGTTGTGACTATACTGTATTTCTCTGTCGGTCTGTGTAACCTGGCAGCCTACGGCTGAGGTAAGTGCTGTGTGTCTCCCACAGGAGGGTTACCAGCTCCACTGGGGCACATCCAGAGGTACCACATCCTCACACCCATGCTCGCAGCAGGGACTCCAGGACTTCTTTTACCCAGAAATGTTTAATTACCTTGAATAACCTTAATTTTCAGTAGAAACTTTACCATTTTCAGCAGAGAGGAAAATCCAGGAGTGGTAAGCCAACAAATATCTTCCCTTTCCTCTCTTAGATGTGCTCTGACACTTCTACAGATGAGGAAAGGCTTTCCTTACATGCTCCTGTAGTTTAGGAATACTTGTCCTATTGGAAGTCAATAGTGGAAAAGTTTAATTCCAGCCCACAAACACTGCAAAGAATAGTTATGTGATATATCACTCAGCAAAATGTGTGCTCAGCCACGGTTTGCATTGGATCCTAATCCAGAGCTAGTCCACAGCCCCAAACACTGGTAAATGGTGTAGACTATCCTGGAGGGACAAAATTCTCTTTGAAGGGATGATTACCCCTTATCCACTGCCCCCTACCCATATGCAGATGCACACACACAGACACACCCCCCTTCCCTCAGCACATCTCCAGCCTGGAGTAAGTGCTGTAATATGGGGAGGCCCAAGAGACCTTCCATTGCGCCTTTGGGACACAGAATATCACCCCTCTCCATGCCCAGTGTCGGCTCAGTGCGAGTGCTGGGTTTCACGAGGATGGTGTATCAAGGAGAGGATGCACACACAGGTCAGCCAGAGGCTCCAAGCTCAGCAAGAGCTAACGATCTGCCTAAATTCTATGAGCTCTAGTAATGTCATTTAGCAGCAATAAGTCTCTGTTTTAATTAGAGTGACACTGTCCCAAATGGCCATTTTAATAAGGTTTAGAGATTCTGCACAGAGAGCTTTCCTGCTTTTTCAGCCCGTAATAACTAGTTAGTTGTGCACAAGGTCAAACAGCAATATCTGGTCAGCAAAGTCTTCATTATACAAAACAGCTTAGAATGGGATGAGCAAATGATATCATTGCTGTAAAACTGGCTTCTCCATCTCCACCTATTGCTTATCCAAGTGGCACAGCTAAGAAATAACTCCCCCAAAGGGAACATCAGCATCCAGTCCTGGGCAAAAAGAAACCTTGGTAAATGCTCCAGCTGGTTGGAGATACCAAGCAGTGACCTGATCCCCACTGTTGCAAGCACAGGGGGACCTGGCTCTAGCAAGAGCATTGGTCCCTCATGTTCATGGCTGAGGTCCCTCTGTCAGCAGTAGGAACAAGGATGGCTGTGATTTGAGGGGCCACGATCCAGGAGGTCAGGAATTCTGCACCCCCCTTGGGGCAGATGCTGAGCTCTCTTAGATGCAAAGTTGAGAGTAGTGGTACTTAGTCCTTCAGGAAGGCGTCAGCTGGGATCTGTAAGGTGTTTGAGAGGAAAAGCCATAAAATCCAACACAAATAAGCTTATGAGTAAAACCTGCAGTGTCACTACTTTTAATGGGTCCATTCTGCATCTCGGGTGAAATATCTGGCATCTTTGAATCATAGCCAGAAATAGCTGACTTCTGTCTCCAACTTTTGTATGAGAGTATTTTTTCATGCCATTTTGTACCTTTTTGTTGGTGTTGGTTTTTTTTTTTCCTGAAATAATACCTCCAAAAATCTTCCTATGTAGTGTTTATGTAACTATACCCTGAAATTTAATAGTTTGGGGAACTTCTTTTATTGCTGATACTGGGCAGCTCACTGAGAAACACAGCAACATAGAACTCTCCTGCTGAAATCATATCAGATATCCCACCATTTCTCTGTCCATAACCATGCTATTCTGCTTTATTTTTGCTGGGCTGATGTTTACACAGCCATGTAACAGCAATAATAATAATAATAATTTTTGAAAAAATTATTTTGCATTATTTATTGTTGAACTTATCTTGTTTAGAAAAACAAGTTTCTGAACTTAAGTAAACAGATATGAATAGCTGGCATCTAAAATCAATAAAAGACAAGTGCAGTGCAATTCATGGCTTCTTTGTAAGTCAAATGTTCCAGCCCCAAAGTAAACATCTGCAAAAAAAAAAAAAAAGGTCATTTTGATCGGGTGTCACATGTGAAAACTACCTGAGGGCAAATAAATGTGGGGATCACATTCTTATCAACTCTTTCTGATAATAATAGCCCGGTCGCTGGGGACAGTCTGTTAGTGTTGGCCCACTGGGTCAGATAACAATCCCGAGCCTCTGCCTCTCTTCCCCCGCTGTGACCTGGCCCATCTGCTTCTCTCTGGCCATATGGTACAGAACTACGTGGGACTGGAGACATTATAGTTTTATGCATCTCAATGCCCCTTGCTTTCATTGAAGTTTTGCTGACATGACATTCCTTTGAACATTCTTGACAAAAGTGCGGTTTGTTTTGGTGTTGGTTTTCATCTCAGAGTATAAATGAACACCGAGGTTTAAATGAAGAGAGGAGGCTTGTAACAGACATATGACGTGGGTAGGAAGGCTGGCTACGTACTTCCTCTGAGCTTACCTTAAATGCAATCTTATTTTTCCCGCTCTGAACTGAAACAGAGCCCAGCATGTGCAAAAGAGCAAGGTTTGATTGTTTTTGTCATAAATAAGCCCAGTCTAACAGGCTGCCTGAGTGCCATGGAGGAAGTCTGACCTGAAAGCTGTAATACTGCTTTAGAAAAAGTGAAGAAATTAAACCCTCTGGAACAAACTGTGCATGGGTCAGGCATCTCTCTCCCTCTCCCGATGAGGCAAGGGGGTTTCTGGGATAGTGCAGTTCTCTGTCTTGCTGTAGCTGAGGTCTCAACCCCAACCACTGCCCATGGGGCCTCTCAGCCATGCTCTGGCAGCGTTGGCCCTCAGAGATCTTCATCTGGCCAGCACAACATGGGCCCAGAGCCTGCCTGAAGGGGCCATCCCATTTTCCAGTCAGTCCTTGGGCATAGAGAAGACACAGGTATATCCTCCACTGAAGGCATGTTGCAAATGTCCAATTAGGCCTAATGAGAGCTCAGCCCAGGCATCAAAGGAGGGAGAGACAATAGCAAATGCACAGTACTCCTCCTCAATGATCCCTTTGCCAAGAGGAGGATGTAATTATTGTGTGGGCTTTAGCATAATAAAGCCTATATGTTCATCCTGCACCCAGCATCCCGGGGCCCCTCTTAGCTGGGACCTCTGAACATCACAGCAACAACATGCGTGACAGAGGCCTGAAGTAGAAAAGTAAAATGAGGGTTATTGTACAAATATTAATACAACAAGCTGCCTTACAAACTGTCTGAGGCAAGTGCTGAATGGCACAGTTGTCTCTCAGTTTCTGTAAAACTTTAAATGGGAATGAACACCCAGACAGTCAAATCTGTATATATGTCACTCCCTCCCCTTGTGTTTCTCACAGGGTCCCCTCATGTTTTCACCTGCTTTGTGTGAAGTCCCACAGAATATGTAATGTAAAGCTCCAGAGAATTATAAAATCAGTGAGTGTCTTCAGAAGAATGCAAGGTTTTAGGCTGTTTTCACTTTGTCAATCAATCCTGTTATTTCACCGTTCCAAGGAGGTGTCTAAACTTTGTTCATTTAAAAAAAAATGTTATGACAGGCTCTAAAAATCTAGAGATTTACTGTCTGAGGCTATGTTTAATGTCTAGAAGTCAGAACTGAAAGAACAGGTTTTCTTGGAACATCTGAAAATTCAGACATGATTGAGAGTCTCAGTGCTGGAATTTGATGTAGATAGGCTGCCTTTCCTGCCAGACAAAGAGCCCGACCACCTGCTGCCTCTGTAAAATAGACCCCCAACCTCATGATGTCAGAGTGAGTTTTGCCATGTCCTGGCCCAGCATTTAATGGATCAAAATATTTAAGTCCACTCTCTGCCACTGAGTCTGTATGTGCTGGAAGGATGCAGCACTGTTGAGGGAGAAAGGGGAAATAAAAGAGGGAGGTAGGGAGGCAACTTCATCCTTGTCTTCACTCGTCCTGTTGATCAGTGCAGCATAAGACTCACATTTCCTGAAAAGTAATACTATACTTTCCGTTAGAATCTTTCTGATTCCTCTTTAGCTGGGAAATTTTTACACTTAGAAATCAAGGTTTAGAACCTACTAAGCAGAATGCCATTTCGCAAGTCGTTTTGCACCTCAGTAGTGATTGTAGAGCAATGCTTGCTGCCCTGCTGCTAAAGGGAGAACCATATTCCTCCCATAATCCCAGGCTTGACTGTCATTTACCTCCTTTCCCTTTGGTGAAACTAATACTCTGGATCTAGAGTGCATGTTCTGGAAAAGGCTTTTGCAAACTGAT